>KZ507366.1:70723-89702 GCA_002844005.1 Limosa lapponica baueri
TTTTTTTTCCCCAAATGACAAGAACAGGTGTATTAGGTGAAAGATATTCCTCAATTAGAAATCTGTTAATAAAGATTTTTTTCCGTATTGTCTTTGAACCATGCTATTATTGCATATGTAGAATCAATCTACATTTTTATTAATACAAGTGTATTTTAACACCACAACTTCTTTTTGACCAATAGCAGGTGTTTAAGTTCATATAGCACGAAGTACAAAGGAATTCTGATTCTCCCCACATTAGAGAGTCAAGTCCGAAACACTCTCATCTGTGTGCACTGAATCCTTCATTAGAAGTTATGTTTAGGAGGGAATTAAATAGCGCTTTCTACCTCCTTCAGTGAGAAACTGCAGCAGAGTCCTGCAGCTGGACTGTCACCAGCTGCCTTTGGTTTTCTTTCCGCACACACCACAGAAACACCCACAAGTCCTTCCCTGCACACTCTTACTTCTGCTTAAAAGCATTTAACTTTTCAGCAAGCCCCAGTAACACCAACTGGACCATTCACGGGCTGAAAGGTGCCGTTCAACACGATGAAGGAAGCAGAAATCGGTTTTATCATAAGCAGTTTGGCATTTATGGGCTTAGTCCCTGCCACTCTGCAGAGACTATCCAGAACACCCACCTTCCGGATGTCCTCCAGACTCTCCCCGTTGACCATACTGGCCACCTTGGGAGCCGCCGTGGCGGCGCCGGGCGCGTCCCTCAGCGAGGTGTTCTTCTGCTCCCCCTGCTGCTGCTGCTGCCTCTGCTGGTACTTGAGCATCTCCGGGTTCTCAATGATAGTGGTGGACAACTGCGCCTCAGTCATTATCGCCAGGCTCTTGCCATAGGTGGACTGGTGAATGTTGCTCTGTGGGCGTTAAGAACGTATCACGCACAAAGAGTGACTACAACTGCCTGCGTGACATCCCCAGTTATAATGCAATGGACTCGCACACATCTGATGGAATCCAGAAAAATGCAAATGCCCTCTGTATCGTTCATACGCTACAGATTATTTTTTCTTTATATTTTCAGCTAACACTAAATCAATATGGAAAATAACTGGAATTCAAGGCTTTAGTTGCTAATAGCAATGAGAGGAAAAAACAGCCAACAGCAATCAGCTTAAAAAGACTTGCATATATGCAAGTCAAAGAGTAATTTTAAAGTGTTTTGAAGCACCCACTCCTTGTTTCCTTGGCCAAATAATTACTTCAAATGTATAATGATGTGTAAGCAAGTGGATGTTTTCCAAATAGACTTTCTTTCCAGAATAGGAACTAATATCACAAATGTACTTCTTGCCTACTCTTTTTTAATGGGTTGTGAAGTAGACAAGAACACATTTTTCTATAATATGGAAATCAGTCACTACATACTCCTATAAATAATACCAATATTTTAATTGAATCAATACATGGCTTAAATAAGGCCCCAGATCCCCTGAGTGCCTACTGCACCTTTTCCTCCTCGCTGAGTGGGTCTCCAAGTTCATCCTGGGAAAAGTCCAGAAACGCCACCGATCCATCCATGGAGCACACCAGGATACCGAGGCCATTCAGGGTCCTGAAGGAAAACAAAGATGGATCTTTATTTCCATCTCTTTCATTCAGGCGATGGGGCAATATAGTAAATTGCTCAATAAAAATCAGCATAAGATTTATTAACAGAGCAAATCCTGATGGCACCAGAGCAGCGCGACAGCAAGGAGACAGGGTGACGGACAGCAGAGGTCCATGTGCCCATGCTCCTTTGGGGACTGCACACAGGGAGGTGCCATTAGAACAGCACATCTACCCACAGCATGGTCCGCACCACGACAACCTTTCTGTGGGGGTAAAACAAGAGTGTTCACAATGAACAATGAGAGAAAATGACAGATCTGTTTCCTACAAAAGACGTACAACGTTTGTGTGCTACTGGAACTGGGGGAAGAAAGGATGTTACTGGTCATCATTTGTGTTTTTAAGCAAACCGCACATGTTCTTATACGTGGGATATGTTATAAACCTCTTCTGGAGGTTTTCTTGGTGGAAGATAGAGAGGAGAAACTATACATTCTAGTCCTAATGGAAAGGTAATTTCCATATATAACCTACTATTGTACATTTGAAATAAATAATATTTGCTGAGTTTTGACTGCTAACCCAGTAACTTCCAATCGCAGAGCTCACAGCGACATTGTGGTTCACAGATGACTTGTTTCAGGGAACAGCAGAGAAAGGGAAGGAGGCAGAACTCTCAAGCCCCATCCAAATTACTCCAGCAAGGCTTTAAGACGTATTACACACACCATTGCTAGAAGTGTTTGAAAATGTCTTCTTCCGTGGCAGCTGGTGCCCTGACAGCATCCCACCCAGCAGTCAGCCTCAGCCCCGCGTAACTGGCTTCACCACCACCACTCCAAGTCAGAAAATCATAAAATCTTGCTTAGCAGACAAAACTGCTGAGCTCCTATTGACTGCTGGATCCAAGCAATTATTCTATGAAAACGTAATCAGGTTCAGATATTACAGTGATGGATCCAAGTCTAAAACTCTAAAATAGAAATGAGAGAGCTATAACAGTATCACACTCAGATTTCTCTGAATTCACTCAGTCTGTTTTCAGAATGGAGCGTGTTCCTGGGAACATTCCACATTATTGACGTTTTAGCCATACGTTTCAATTTGTAAACAGGATATAAAATAACAAGCTTCCTGATGATCCTTTGTCTCAAATATCCCACAAACCCATTTCCTCAGGAATTGCGAAGTGTTAACCAGCCATTACTCCCAATGACTTTATGCCATGAAAACTGTGCAAATTGCAGATGGAGAAATAAAAAACACTCCAGGAACACAAAAGTATTCAAAGCCATTGTACTACAACAATAGCAGCAGTTCTCATTAAATATTCCGCTTATTGGCTTCCGAGCCTTCGTCTAGGAATGAAAGCAAAATGGTTGGGGTTTCAAAACTTTTTATCGTGCTTCACCAAGTCCAATGGCAAAATCCACGCGGCACACAGGAAACGGGAAGTTAAAGAACTGTGAGCTTTAACATTTACAGCATAAACCCACCAACACTGTTATAGCTATTAGGGTATTATTTTACTGCATCATGTTCTAAATACATTAGTTTTTATTCAATTTTAACGCTACACAACCTCAGGTGACCACATGCCAGTTGCTAATGTTACTCCCAAAGATGTTGCAGCAGAATCAAAAACGTCAGGAAGCGATTACTTGTGTTCCAACAGCTACAATCTCGACTGTTTTAAGGAATTTCCAGTTACTGTGTATACCTAAAGCTGACAGCAACGCTTGGGCTTTTGTAACATGAGCAGAAACCAACTTACCAGGAGATGTCCATGATAGACTTGTCAAACAGCTCGTGTATGACAACTAACGGTCGCTTCAGACACGTGAGCTTAAAACAGAAGAAACAACACTCAGAAATTTAGGAGTTCTACAGTACCACAAACATTACCACACTAATTCTCTCCCAGAGTCTAACGACAGCCACCAAAGCAGACCTGGCCAGGAGACAGCGTCTGCCTGATGGTCTGAAGGACCTTCTCACCCGCTCCCCTGCAGGCACAGGAAAGCTCTGGAGGAGAAGAGCCAACATTCTACCCTCCCCTCCCCTCTGAAACACGGACTGAACTTCTTAACTGACTTGGTCTTTACATCACAGTCGTAGAACACTCTCTAGCACTCAAAAAGTAATTCCACAGATGCTAAAGACAGCTTCTATTCTAAGCTTTCCTGAGATAAGGGTGTTGCAAACTGCCAGCACAAGAGGAAGACAGAAGACAGATGAGGTTCCCGTGTCCTCACTCAAGCTACTTCTCTAAGTGAAGCCTCTCAAGAGCAAAGGGAATTGGACTCACAATTATTCTTAAAGAGGATTCCTCTACATTTATAAATCAGCTTAGTAATACAGAACTGCATACAAAAATTCTCAGCAACCTGTTCTAAATCAGACATTCTAAGGTCCTTTATGTTAAACCAAGGGACTGAAAGGAAGCAGAAGTCAATGTGGTGTAGGATGTTTCATGCTCGTGGACTCCCAGATGCAGTGTAATAGTCATCTTCAGAACTTATTTCTTTCATACTCCCACAGGTCTGTGTTGCACACACATCTATTAAGCTCCTCAGGGCAAAGACTGCCTGGAACTCTGCATCTCTATAACACCCAGTATAGCCTCCACAGGCACCCTACATGAAATCACAGTATAAATAGAAAGGAAAATATACTGAGTGATACTTTGATACGGGTACGCACTGGCAGCATTGCCAGAAGCGGATTTAGCATTATGCATTTAGGGATTGATGGATAAATATCACTCTGGAATCTATAAATAGTAGATTGCAGTTAGCAATTGGTGTGTTTTGGCACATGTTCTCATGACAAAGCTTTACAAATCAGTTAAATTTATTCTCTGTCCTTTGCAGTTGCCAAACAACCTGTCTTGCATTTATAAATGTGAGAATAGCTACTCTTCTCTTTGCCAGAATAACCACTTCAGTGTAGATTTTAAAGTAAAATCCAAACTAGATGTTGAAAACTTGAAAATCTACTTTAAAAGCTCCTTCACTTTCACATTGCTTTCCACAGCAGAGACAGAAGCCAGAACGAAGCAGAAAGATGAGGCGTGTAGATGCTCAGAAACAGCTACCCTGGGCCTGCTCTATCTTCCTTGTGCCCACAAAAGCACAACTGGCAAAGCGAGACTCCAGGGGTGATTAACGGATAGGTGGGAGAAACATGGAGAAACAGGACAGTCCTTCTCTGAAGAGACTCACATGGAGAACGAGTAAAAGACAGGAAGAAAATAGGGCTGAACTGTGTTTATTAATGTGCTAACACATTATTTCCCTTCGCAGCTCCTCCCCTGAGCAGGGCAGCCCACTATGCCGCTGGCTTCCAGCTGCTCCGGCTTTAGAGACACGAACTGACACCAACCCCTTCCTTCCCCCCAGCTAATCTTGCAGCAACAGAGAGAAAAGACTAAACATGAACCCACATATAAGGGCTAGTGCTGTACATGGGACCCTTGTGCTAAACCCCCAAATCACCCCAGTGTCGGCAAAAACCCCACTTACCCACACAGAGAGAGATCGGTCCTTACTACCGACAGCACAACAGCAGTAGGGACAACTCGACTTGGTGGAGCTCCCGTTCTTTTGTTTCTTCTTGAAGATTTTTGGATTGAATTTCTGAACAAATGAGATGCCCCAAATTTTATTACAGTAATTACACTTTAGTATGAGATCTGCTTTAAAAGCGAGTTTTCCACTTAAGAGTGAAAAGAAGCATTTCATAGAAACAAAGTCCCTAAGCAGGCTGTGTAAGAGCACTGACGAAAGCCGCGTGTGCTTTCTTAAGGGGCTTTCTGAATGCCTGAACAGGAATGGCACATAACGTTAATTTTCCTAGAGGTCAGGAACCCACCAGAAACCCAAGTCCCTTTAATCAAGTCACAGAAGAGCTAACAAAGGTAGTGTTGGGCTTCCCCAACACACTCCTGTACTCCCCCTTATCTTGGTCACCTATGCCCAGTTCTCTCAAGACAAGAGCAAGCCGATTGCTTCCAACACGAAAGGTTGACGTTTTTTAAACACCACCATGCGTTTGCTTCACTAATCTTGACACCTATCTCCACCTCTTGTCCCATTTATGCATAGAAGTATAAAAAAGCACACATTAGAAGTTTTACTTCAGAAATAAATTGCTATCACTCACTCACCACTACTGTAACTGCCTTCCGATGCCCTACAAAATCCATGTTGGTTTTCCATCCATCTCTCTCGATGATCTGAGCAGTAGGTCCAGAATTATTCATGGCATGAGCAGAAACAAGATAGTGACCATCAGGTGACCAGCTGAGACGCAACACATGCGTTGTCCCTCCACACTGACAAAAAGAATCAAAAAAACCACCTCTTTAAAAGTGTTCGGCAAACAAAGGATTTTTAATGCAAACTATTTAACTTTTAGGTTTTAAATTATTAGATTATTAGATTTAAATTATGATTAAAAAGTCAGTCTTTTGTGAATATAAAAGAACAACATCACATATGTTTCTCAGCAACTCCACTCCACATTTATACAAGTGATCTAGTGTAACTTATGAAGCCCTACCAAAAAGGGGAAAAAGAAACTTGGAAAACTTTTTTAAAGGAGACAAAATGTAAGTCTTTTTGGATACAGTACACCCGGTATTCCCCACAGTCCTAGTCAGTGACAGGGCTGCAGCATCCCAACTGCTAGTGATGAGACCTCAGCTTGCAACACCAGCTCAGACATGAATTCAGGCGTTTACAGTTTATTACGAAGAGTAACGGCGCTGATCACGATACCGTAAGATCACTGCAAAACACCTCACTCAGGAAGCACCAGCTTCTGTCCCCAGAAATCTGACTTCTTGATCAGCGTCACCAGGTAACAGCCCTGTGATGCCAGACCAAAGCTCCCTCCTAAGCACTGACCTCCTTTCTGACAGTGGCCAACAGAAGATGCACAGGGAAGAACAATGCAATTAGTGTGCCAACACTTCCTCGGAATAACCTCTACATTTCCAGGAATTTACTTAATTGTTTACATAACCCATGTAACCTTCGGCATCTACACCATCTGATGGCAATGAGTCTCAACGTAATCACATGTGGTGTGAGAAAGTAACCCTTTTTTCCCCCCTTTTGAATCTGCCATCTGATAGTTTAATGTGATTCGGCACTCTTAAATTAACTACTGTCGGTGCAGAGTCAGAGGTCTTCTTACAGTTTTCTTTAATTCTACCGGAACTCACTTGGAACGGCCACACGTTCTGACGTACCTCATCAAAGGGTTTTGTGATGCTGGTTTCCAGCTGCCAGTCCATGGTCCGCCACACCTTCAAACTTCGATCATCAGCCTGGGAGGCAATGTATTTTCCAACAGGATCCCAGGTCAGCCCTTTCACCAAGCCGGAATGCCCCTTCAAAGTGGCGAGAATTTCTGTGCACACAAAATGGAGAGTAGAGAGGAGTTACTGATACCTCCTCTGGGACAGACTGTCGAGGGGATTTACAAGATCTTTTTGAAACAGTGTATTAAACATAAACTCTTTTGATATACAAACAACAACATATCAACCAAACTGGAACCTGAATTTAAGCTAAGAATGATATAAAAAAGTGGGAAAGAGAACTCTGGACAGAATGAAGGGTGCAAAACTCTTCATAAGAAGCAGACGAGAGCAGGAAGAGCCACAGAGCACGGGCCGTTCAGAACAGCACTGTCAGGCTATGGAAAGCACCAGTTTAAGTGGAACTTCAGTTAAACATTCACCCTTTTCTCTGTACCCAAAGATCATCACAACAAATTCAGCTTCGTGCACCAAACATGAACTCAGCCAAAGTTGCAACTGAACGGACACCCAGGCCTGGCAGAGCTGGGGACCTGCTTTCAGCCAGTCTCTTCCGTGTCGGACGGAGAGAGAATAGCCAAGAGAACTGGGCAGGAAGTCTGAGAACTCCAATACCAGGACTGGAAACAGCCCCAAAATAAATGGCAGTGACTGGGCACTACACAACGGGAGGTTTAGCCCAAACCAAGTCAGGTGTGAGAAGTGGCCAAATGAAGGCAGGTGCCCCCCAGCTGCCCCAGCCCCTCGCGGGTCGGCTCAAGCCACCCAGGGGCAGCGTGGTCCTGAGAAAGAGAGGACTCAGGACTGCCTGGACTGCCAGCACCACAGCAATGGAGAAGGAAAATGGCCATCAATTGTAAGGCTTGAGAGCTCCGGCTACCGTGAGGCTCCCTGAGCCTGTCCTTCCTCCCCTTCAGCATGTAAAGTCACACTGCTTATTAAGCAGCAGCATTTAAAATGGGGTAAATAAGATACGCTCCCCCCGAAGGCAAACAGGGGAAAAAATATATGCATATATAGGTGTAATATCAAGCTGAAGTCTATCTGGGATTTTGTAGAGAGGCTGAAAAAGAGGATACGTGTAATAATGACTTTAATGTAAAATCAGCAGCACAACCCGAATGTAGCTGTTGCCTACAGCAGAGTGGAATCCTCTGCTCATTCCCATCCAAACCTGGAAGGACGGACTCGCCAGACTGCAGCATGTCATCTCAAAAGGCAGACAACCCATTCCCACAGTCGGTGAAACACACCCATGGAGGGAAGAGTTTGTCACAGACCTTTACACGTTTGCACACCTGAAATGCCAGAATTCTCACCTGGAAATTTGACAGCATTCCAGATGACAACAGTGTTATCCACACTGCAGGAGGCCAGCCAGGCATCATGTGGAGACCATGCTACATCCATGACATCTGCTCAGGAAAAAGAAGTTTCCATTTAAGACATTGATGGTAATCAGAAAATTCAAAAGACTTTTTTAAAAACATCTGTCTCTCAACATTTTTTCTATCACCAAGAAGTGATTATCATCTCTCTGGAGTGGAAGGTAAGGAAGAACATCGCAATGCTCTTGGGGAGACTCCAACTTAACATGGTCAATAGGGAACAAAACAAAACTCCAAGGCAGAGACTGCAGTGGTCAGTGATCAGAGGAACTACTAGTGCCTGTATAAAGTACTTCATCTCGTTTCAAATGAAATCAGCAACAGCAGCTATCGCAATGCACCCGCTTTATTCCAACACACGTGATCAGAGTGATTTCCATCTCGCTTTTAATCATGGCTCATGTCAGCAGGTGCAAAATGTGTTTGAAATTATCTGGTTTATTCATCTTTTGCATCGCTCTTTAGTTTTTTCTAACTAAACATTCATATTATTTGGTTTACAAAAACTTTATCATTTGCCAGCCAGGAGATTATTCACTGCAAGTGAGAACATTTATTTAAATAAAAATACAGTTTAGCTTCCTTTATTCAGATTAGTATTTAAGCTAGCAAATAGCAAAATATAGGTTCTTTAGTTGCTAATTTTTCTACTACATAGCTGCCGGAAGGTTTCTACTACATTGCCAGAAGTTACTTGTATGAAAATGCACATTTGATTAAAAATGACATTTTCTTTTAGATTTTCATTGTTGCTCTTAAAAGTAATTACTGACTTCCCACCAAGTATATGTTTTGAGCAAGAGAATGTGACACTGAAAACCAATTTTTTTTTTCAAACACGTGCAAATTATGTTGATTCAACATCTTTTAACTTACCCCCTGAATGGCTTCTGAGAATCGACACACACCTCCACTGCTCCACGTTAGTCAGTTTGCTACTGGAGCCAAACACAGTGCTAGGTCCAATGTACCTAATTAAAACAGAAACAGTTACCAACAGAACCACCTCAAGTGCTTTAAACTTTCTTTCTAAAGAAAGTCAGCTGCACTGTACACTTCATTTTATAATCAGTTATTCCTGCAGTGAAAACTGAAGCGAAAACAAAAGTACTTTTTAGAGAAAGTAATTCCAGTTATTAAAAAATTAGCTTCAATGAAATGATCAGTTTCTACGGATAGCAAAGAATGGTAACGTTTAAGGTAACTCTTCAGATCTCATCAGGAAGCTTTCTTCGAGGCCAGAAGAAAATGCCTCAGCTCCTCGAGAGGAGAGGGACCCCCCAGGCAGACACAGAGCAGGTCTCCACCACCAGTGACGCGGTGGCACCAGCCTCAGCCAAGCAGGGAGCCCCCAGAAGGCAGCCCTGGGAAGGAACACTGGGAGATGCGACAGAGTAACCTGCCTGAAATAAAATGTAAAATGGAGAAGAGAGAAACATGCTTACGCAGCTCGTTTCCACACCATGATCAACTTGTCGTCTCCCCCCGACGCCAAGTACACGCCATTGTTTGACCATCGCACACAGTTCACACACGCTGAAACGTAGAGGAGAACGTTTGTAAGATGAAATACGAGAGTAAGTTCATCCTGTTCTGGACTGGGGCCAGAGTTTCCAATAAGCAGAACCCGACAGGAGATGTTTAGGATTTAAGTGTGCTTTTCCCACTCAAAGCAGTTGCTCTGTCTGCTTTAGATAAATGAATTGGTACTTATCTTTCAGCAGCACTTGAGGAACTTCTTACTTTAAAAAAACCCCTATTCCTTATTTTAAAAAGTTTCACCAAAAGCATCTCAAAGGAAGAAAGATTAATATTCATCTAACAAAGGAAATTGCCTGTGGTAAATGAGGTGGGACTAAGAAGGCAAAAAAGGAAAGTTGTATCTTGAAGAAAAGAAAGGGGACAACTTGCTCAGGTAACTCTACATTCAAATGTAAGGTGCAATAAATCCAGAATAATTTAGAACTATAACCAATACGCTGCCCGTGATGTTTTCTTTAGACTTAGCTCTTCTCTTGCCCTTTCCAGAGCTCCCCGGTTTCTCAGAATGTGCGTTATCAATTACTTTGTGGCCGCAGCTGGAAAAAGTTCATAGGGAGATTTCCAAAGGGATCTATATTTCTCTGTATATTTTCCCACATTTTAACAACATTTCCTGCTGAATAGCTAAAAAAGTATATAGCCAAAGTCTGAGATCCCTCTGCTGTGTTCCTCTGACTCCTCACCACTGGACAGGGCATGATTTTTGTAATCACAACCATGTAATGCTTATGGTGTGGCAAATCACCAACATTTGGGGGGGAGGAAAAAAGTATCTTTGTTACCTAAGTGATTGTCCATCTGACAAAGCATCTTGGGAATATTTTCATTCTTTTCATCTTCCTCTTTCAGGACAGGAGCCATATTCCAGATCACAACTTTCCCGGAATCCTGGCCTGTGAGAGAACAAAAATCCCCCCCTTTTAAACACAGGCAAAAAAGCTTTTCAACTTGATGTCAGTTCCAGACGGATGCTAGGATTCAGGCATTGCTGCAGCGGGAACTCTGGAAACATCTGAATACAGATGCCACTCTCTATTCGCAATTATTGATATAATTACACCAAGTCAGAAGTGTTTTATTTTCCTTGCCACTATTAAAAATAAAGTTATACAGCCTTGTTCAAAAAAATCATACTGTGCATAATGACACCAACTATAAGGATGAACTATTTATAATAAAATTGTATTATTAAAAGAGAGAAGATACATTCAAATCCTAAATTGCAATTATTGTAGACAACAATAAGTTATTCACTATTGTCATCCAAATAACTTTTTGCACATATTTCTTGAGCTATTCCATTTATATAATTGGATTTTTTGTCCCAATCACTCTACTGTTTGCCAGGTCAAAAAGCCCAACTTCACATTCAGTTCCTCTTCAAATAGAAAAAGCAATGTTGCCGGTATGGCCACAGCTCAATTACTGCAGCCACTATCTCGGTGGTGTCCAAGAGGACGAGCGTATCAGAAGACGTGCCCCTGCCTTCTGCAGTGTTACTGCACTTTTCAGTACGTTTTAATGGCTCACATAATTAGCTGTTCCTTACAGATATGTGATGTGTTTTTAAAAGGGTCAAACCAATTAAAGTGTTGTGAAGGCACAAGATTATTATTATTATTATGGCCCCAAATTCTGCCCTCTATCAGCAGACAGACGTACCTTGTCCTCCTGTTGCAAACTTGGTCCCATCTGGGTGAATGTCCACGGAAAATATTGGCTTTCCTGGAATCAGAGAACAAGCAGCAACAGTCTGAATTGGTGTACAGCCAAGAGAATGCAGGAGCGACAACAGAACCATAACCCCTCTGGCTGGCAAACAACCTTCTTCTGCTAAAAACCAGAGTTGTAAGAATTATGGCTGACTACAAGAGCTGAAAGCACCCTGATGACAAAAATGACAGCCCATTAAAGCGTGTAGGAAGGTTACTGTGCCACAACAAACCGGAGATAACCGAGGCCTCCCATCCAGCAGGATATGCCAAACGCCTCAAAGCAAAACAAAACCACAAAACAAGTGCCAACGAGGCAAAAGCGTATTTGAGTAAGGAAATTCTACCAGGTTTCTACACTTCATTAGCTGATGACCTGAAGCAAGTTTTGGTTTGGTTTCTGTTTCGTTTTGGTTTTGTTTTTTTTAAACCCACCCCAATCTCAGGCTGCATCTGGTGGTCACACAATTATCTGTCTCACATTTAAATTCTGTTGTTATGAAACTCTTCTACCCAAAGACCAGCTTTTATTTTTATGGCTTCCATATAGAAAGAGGAAGACTAACCAACTCTAATATTACTCTTAAGTCTTTCAGTTCTCCATACGCTACGTCTTTCAGAAGGAAACTGATAGTTTTATGAACACATAAACCCTACAGGAGATAACTAAGATAGCTGGGGACCAGCTGTGGAGACCAGACAACCCTCACTCTCAGCCTGTTCCGCTCCAGCCAGCGGAGCCCACACACTCTCCTGGATGTTCTCAGCTCTTTTAGCCTTTGCAGGGGGAGAGGGGAGGACGAAACTCACTGCCTTTCAGTGATGCTCAAAGAGCCACCACTGAGGATTGCTTGAAGGAACACACATGTGATTCCCACATTCAAGTAATTTTTGGCAGCAGCCAGAACCCTTTCACCCTGGAATGCTTCTGCAAGCACCTCCGCACACATCCCACTATAACACAAGGCAGTTCATCATAGCGGCCAAAAGGACTAGCACCCACGTCCCAAGATTGCTCGGTGAATTTCCCATGTATGTCAGTTCTCGCACTGGACCTTTGTGTAACTTAAGACTCAAACAACAAAACCTGGAGAATTTATCCAGCCATCGGTTTTACGTCGCAGCTGTAGCATCCCAATTCCCTGACACTGAACTGCCAACAAAACCCTCATCCAGATATCGAGCATTTCTTACTTTTTCAGAGATACGCATTTTGCTTAATGCCAACTTTCATGTTTTTTATGTTGACTTGTCTTAAGGTTTATTTGGATTTATATTGCAACTCTGACGTGATTCCCCTTAAAATTTTGACAGGCAGCCAAGGACAGGCCTTAAGCACAGTAAGATGGCACTCAACCCGCATTCCTTCCACCCCCTTTAGATGGCATAAAACACAAACTGAGACTTAGCAGGGGCTTTTCTTCAGATTGTTGTGCCTGATTCTATCTTTTATTCTATTAACTTGAATGTATCTTACAGGGCTAAGGTGAATATTTTGAGGAGCAAACATTTACTTTGTCCTTCTCAGATATGGAAGTTCCCTGAAATCAAACCAGTGCATCGTTTGAATAGTTTAACCCACTGATGCTTGGGGAACCAGGTGGTTCTGTAGAACTTACAGGCGGAAAAGGTTACACCTTCTCAACCTGCATCCACAGCGTGGAGCAAGAAGCCTCACCTACTCTCAGATCTGCCATCGGGCACGAGGAGGAAGCCAGATATCAAAGACCTTTGATTTGTACTGGCCCGGCTCCTTTTGCCTGCGTTATCACTCGCCCCAACAGGAAACTCTTCGCCTGCACTCAGAAGGAACAGTGATCTCTAACACAGAGGCATCAATAATTGGGGGAATTAGGGTTTCCAGAGCCAGCACCGCACCTATGAACAAGGCTTCAGAGTTTAGGTGGGCTTTAGTTTAACAAAACTGTATTTAAAATTGGTTTAATAGACGCAGCTGTCTCATAGAGGAAGGCTCACTCCTCCTCTGCTCGGGTTCCACCGCTCGTGCTTCCCAAAAGCCTGCACTAAAAAGCAGCCGTGACCAAAGCAGACACATTGAGAGACACATTGGCTTCCCATTATTTAGGGAACACAGATATGCTCTGCCTGCTGAAAAGATGTGAAATAAGTCACTGCACCTGTTGCTTTGCAAGAATTACTGACGTGATGCAATTTTCCTTTCCTTCCCTAGGTGTTTAAAACTATCACAGCATCTCCAGCTTCTGCCTTATCTCAAGAGCCCAACTCTACGGGAGCAGCACCATCAGCTCCCTTCTCCTTCTGGGCAAAGTTTTTGCACAGACCCACAAATGGAGTAGAGGAAATTTAGCAAATTATTTTACTTACGGAGCCAGATGTAACTTAGCTACAAATTTGCCATAAAAGCTTAAATGAGCCACATCACACCAGGGAAAATGTCCACCTAGCCCAGTACTCTGTGTTCAGAAACCAGCAGCAGATACCTCCCTGGGGATGGGTACGACACTACGCACACAACGCTTCTTCCCAGGACAATCTGCCAGCTCCAAAAATTTCCAACTCTGACTTCTTGAACCAGAGGCCTCCACAGACTTTTCTGCTATAAATTCAGTGAGCCATTTCTCAGATCCATAATTAACATCGACAGCCCCTAATGCAGAGAGATCCGCTGCTCAACCACGGACCCTCTGAAGAACCACCGGCCCCAGGTGTCCTGCACCTCCTGTTACTTCAACATCCCTCGGTTCTGGAACAGGACCATGAACCACCCACCACTCTGCAGGCGTTCCTCCCGTCCCCAGCCCAGAGCCCTGCTCCACTCGCTCCTCGGACAGAGGCTGCCCTACGGTGTCCACATGCAAACGACCCACGTATTTGTATAGCAGGACAATGCCTTCTTTTTAGTTCTTTTCCTAGCATAAATTTGGCTTTGGATCTAATGAGCACTGAGATATTTTCACAAAAATCCTAAAAACTCAGGACTCAGTGGAAGTCGTCAGGTCACAGAGCAATATTTTACAAGAGAAGTTTAAAAAGGGTATGGACTTTGCACTCAGGAAAGGCGGGGGCAATAAATGAAGCCCTCAACTACAAATCCAGTTTCCTACGTGGCTCAACCATGATCCAGGAAGGGACCTTATTGCACAGGTAACTAATCACACACAGTGCTCTGCCCAAGAGACTTGGCCTTTTCACACAATCTGCCAATAAGCTTAGAGCATGTGACTTGTGAACGTGAGGCTCATCAAATTAATCTCCCATCAGAGCCAAGTAAATATTGTTTCCATCTGATGGATAATTCCAAATATACTGGACTAGTGTCATACACCTCAGTCTCACCAGTGATGTCCAGATGCATCCCGTGGTTAACCTTTCCAGATGGGCTTTTTCTCTCGAGAAACATTAGTTTACTAAATCAAGTTCCAGACTTCTAGAAGTTTGTACAGATAAGAGTCTTCCATTTTCCATACACAGGAAATCTGTCAAACTACACCCAGCCTCGACCTCTCACACCCTCCTCCGAACAGACCTTTGCCATTAACCAAAATACAAACTGCAACCGCAGAACTCTGTGCCACTGGCACAGCACAAAACCTACAGCCAGCCTGGATGAGATGCTCTTTACGGGTCAGTCCGGATTCTATCTCAAATGGCTTTGGACATTATTCCACAATCCAGGGGTAATATGATCAAACACGGACTACTCAGTTATTTAGAGACCAGAATCTCCAGTTCACAACACCTGCACTGTGCTCTTCAACTCCAAATTGCAGTAATTGTATTAGGGGAGGGAAGCATAAACTTCAGCTGACAAAGCCCAACAAGCGAAGCACCTACTCATGGAGTAGCCCAGGACCACGGGGCACGAGGATTTCGTTCCTGGCTCTGGCTGGAGCAGACCGCAGCAGCCCCGTGGGATGCCTGTGGGAAGCCCCAACTCCTGGATGTCAGAACCTTAGCTTCTCCCACTTCTCCACAAATATCACCTGCATCCATTTCCCAGGCAGCAGCAGAGCTACGGCACATGTCGCCACCAGAAAGCTCAGAGACCGACGGTGGCGTCGTCCAGGCTGGGAGCACCTAATTCACACCCTTTGGCTGACCCTCAGAAAGGAGCTGCAGCCTCTGCTACTTACGAGAGCAGCGCATCGACAAGCAACCCAGCTCCCGTGCAGGACACAGACTGCGAGAAGTCTCAACTCGGGTTTGTTACACACTCGTGTTCGGGAGCTCAGAAATGGGTGAAACGCACAGGGAGACCCCAGCGGCATGGTCCAAGTGTCAGCCTTAAACGAGATTACTCAGATTTGAGAAAAGGAATCGCTACTAAAGCTACCTGCTTATCAACATATATTAGTTCTTTCATCATCTAGAAGGAAATTTGTTTTTAATAAGTTTTCTCTCTACACTGTTATGTCTATTCCTTAAAATACAGAACAGGTTCAATAATCATTATGTTTTATCAATCTAGAGATGTCAAATGCTTTTGTTTTTTAAAAAGAGAGCAGATTAAGTGATCATGGGGCAGAAATTCAGCCAGCCAAAGTCACTACCAGGGTGCTCTTTCCCCCAAGGCACATCACCTCATTTCCAGCGGTGACAACTACCGTGGGTTAAGGCTACAAGACTTGTTCCATACGACTTGTGGTTTATAAACTGATCACAGATACTGGGCTTTTCTTCACTTCCTTTGCTTTCTCAAAATAACGGAGAAGGAGCCATTATTTGACAGCAGCCACTTCCTTCCCCAGGTCCATGTCTTTATCTGATTCCATTGTTGGATCCCGTTGACATGAGCCAAAAGGCATAAGGTCCCCATCTCAAAGTGCCCAAACACCTCCCCGTACTCCGAACTGGAGAAGTGTTGGATTTCTGAACCCCAACCATGCATCAGAACAAAATGTAATTGACACTTAATCAGTAACATCAAAATCTAACTGACATTAGACATTTTGCCCTCTTGTAATAATTTCTAAAAAAGGTAAGTTTAAATTATTGAAGCTCACGGCATCGCATCACATGCAGAAGCAAAGCAGGTGCATTAAAAACAGAACACCTTACGAGAGACCAGAGGTCTTGTTGGATTATTTGTTTAAAGAACCCAAATATACATATGTACTTAAAGAAATACTGATAATGAAACAAGCTTGGAGCAAAGAATTCCAAGTAAGGTAATTCAAGCCCAAGGAGAAAGTCCCATTTTTAAAAAAAAAATACAGCAGCTGAAGAAAAAAAGCAATTTTAAACAGTGTGTTTGTTACTTAACTTCAGGCAATAATCAATGAAATATAAATACAATTTTAGGTGAATTTCGATCACAAAATGAATGAGTTTCTATTCATTTTGCTTCCACCCCATCCGATACCTAACATCTAACATGACTCACAAATCAATTCAAATATTTACATTCCACCATTACAGCTTGGAGAGACAATAAACTCCGTGCCTATATTTAAACAAAAGCAGGCTCCCGTTTCCACAAGCTGTTACAGGGGAGCAGCACCCTGGGGTTTGCATGGATTCCTCGGAACAGCAAGGGACCCCCTTTCCCACACCTGCATCAGCCATCGTTAAGCACCAGGGCTCTCAAAACCCATGTGCCAGATATGTATGTACTGCTGCTGGGTGGGTGATGCATCTTTATCCAGGTACTGGATGGAAAACTGGGAAGGAGAAGCAAACCACACCATCTGGATGTTGCAGCCACCCGTTCTGCCCCACCATTAGGCTGCACTATTCAATATTCTGCCTTGCTCCAAGCCAAAGAACCGTGGAAGAGAAGAACACAACAATAATGAGAATTTAATGCAAAATCTAATAAACCCACACTAAGAGTGTGAAAAGCTTGTGGAAAACGCATCTGAAGAAGCAGTATTTCCAACAAGTACTCAGCTAAAGCGACATTAAGAACTCCAAGACAAAAAACTGTAGAGCCAAAACATGTGAAAGTGCTTTTACTGTAGACACACGGCATCTGGGCTGAGCAGTGCTCGATCCCCAGGTGTACTGCATGTCCCTGCTGCGACACTGCCTTCTCATGTCTGTTATCTCCTGGAGAACGCGTGCCTGTAAGCTTCATTACACCCATCCTCGTCCGTTCAGGAAAGTACAAATCCCCAAACCGAGCGGGGAGAGGGTCGGGCAGGAACAGCAGAGCCAGGCTGGCTCTCAGGGCTCCAGCTCACAAACCAACGGGGAAGCAGCCTCTCGTGCCCGCAGGGAAAACCAAGGGAGTAAAAATCATCCCAGTGAGTCTCCAGTACACGTGGTATAAATTATCTTTACCCTCTTTCTGGAGAGGTTTCACAGCAAACAGGCAGGCCCATGAAAGCGATGGAGTCAGCCTGTGTGCAGTGATGCCTGCGGGATCCAGAGCCTGGGTGCGTTAAAAGAGCCCGACTAAACTCCCCAGTTCCCACCCTGCACTCCTTGCCCCAGGGACAAGCACACATGCATGTTATGAATGCTATATAGTCCTGTATACGTGAGCAGACCTTAAAGCGTTTTACAAATGAAGCCAGCAATGAATGTCTGTTTTGCAGGTGGTGAAACTACGACAGTGACTCGCCCAAACTCATCCCAGCAGGACAGCAGCAGAAATGGGAATAAAATCTGGGACTATCGAGGCCCTGCGCAGTGCATTATCCACCAGGCAAAGTACCACAGGACTTTACAAACAGAGCTTCGCTGCAAACTGCTTGGCCAAAGACTGTCTTCTGCAACGGTTAGACATATTTTAAACTGCTAGAGATTTCCCATGCATGCCCATACCAAAAGGTGCACCCACTCAAAAAATAAGGAAAGAAGCTACAGATCTAATCTCTGGGATCTGCAAAGATTTAGGCCCAAAGTTTGTATTGAGCAGCTGACAAGTGGGCTCCCATTGCAGACCCTGAGAGGCGCAGGACAGTCTGCCCCCAGGCAGCCAAAGATTGAGATGTAAACGCTACATTTGTTTAGATTAACCAAGCAGAAATGTAAGAAACTGTCTCAAATAAAGTACTTCCGCATTTCTTCAGTTCACTACAAGCTTTCACTGAAAGGCTTGGTCCATCTGCTGACTCTGCGGCCCCTGGGGAGTAGTTCAAATAAAGCCACATGCGAATTTCCACTCGAGGCTTCAGTTCTGAGAAGCTGCAGGGCGATTCCAGCGCCAGCAGCACAGGCAGAGGGGCAGCCGGGAGGCTGCGGCTGTGGTTTCTAACTCCAAGCACACTCCTGCAACTCGGATAAGCTGCTCTCCGGCCCGGTTTTACTCTAGATACTGATCAGTCCAACTATTGACATTTACACCGGGGTGTAAAACCTGCAGTTGAAATAAAGCCAAAGGCACGAATTTGAGGGCAAAACTTGCATAAACAGAAGTGAGCTCTTCATATTAGATTTCTTCTCGCTGCTCCCCCAGGATCAGCACAGGTATGGCTCTGGACACTTATGGCGAGGGGTGTGAGCACACACCCGCGGTGCTGTCCTGTCCC
>KZ507367.1:3381-19100 GCA_002844005.1 Limosa lapponica baueri
TGTGTGTGCAGGGAAGCTCCATGGATTCACTGAGGGGGGCAGCGCTCGCCTCTTCAGAACACAAACAGCCCCGGGAATTCTTCATGCATGCTTTTTCCCATACTTCTCAAGAGCATGCCCTGGCACCAGCATCAAAAGACATAGAGGCAGAAGTGATTAGCATTACCTGATTGCGTTGAGTCAGTTTTACCAAATTACGCTGTGAAAACAAAATGTTCCTGCCCTCCATAACTCCTAGAGGAGGCAATTTCTTTGTTGTTTAATGTGATTTTGAAACAGCCTGTGTAAAGTTTGCTTTCTTGCGTGTTGCCCAAAGAAGGGTCTTTTTGCCTTTGCTCGGTTGTTTGGCAGCAGGAAAATCTGTCTGCAGACTGGATTTTCCATGCTCCGTTAGGTGTATAGGTGCCTTACAGGTGATCTCTTAATTGCTGTGTTACTTCTTTACCCATTGAACCCAGCAATGTGGGAGTCTCTCTGGATCTGGGGTTTGTTGGAGTAGCTCTGGGTCTGGTCCCTTTTTGCTGGTGGAGGAAAAGCTGGTTGAAGGAATGTTCTGTTACTGGGAAGCACATAGTTTGCTTTGCTCGTTAGTGGCGTTCCAGCCTAACAGGCTCATCAGTAATGGGTAAGATAAAGAAGTAAGTCTTTGCATAGGTGTCCTGTCCCATGGAGGAATGGTGTGAAAATGCGATTTCTTTTCAATGAAGGAGGCTTCTGAATATTCTGTGTCCGTTGCAGAGCACACTGTTTTTTTTTCTGTTAGGAAGCTGTTAGAAAGTAGAGCAGCATTTCAGGGCTATTTCTAGCAGTGGATGTTTCTCATAGGAAGAAGGGAGGCAGCACATTCTGGGTGTTGGTTCCTCTTTTAATTAATTAAAAGGCCAAACTCAGGAATTTGAGGGACGTGGAAATACCCCTGACTCATACCAAAGTTATGGTTGCTTTGGCTGGAGATTGGATTCTTCCCTGCCCACTTGCAAATAACCCAGAAACCTAATGTCTTCCATAAGGAAGCCAGTACAACGTGGCTGTTTCCAACACTACCGTATGTTCCTCTGCTTTCTTCTGCCCCAGTGGTAATTCAGAGGGTCGTATTCCTACTCATGCAAAGCATAACCTGCACAAGTTAAGGCCCGCTAAGCAAGGACTTCCAGCTGTTTCATTCCTGTAAGCATATAAATATTTATACCACCCCAGGGTTCCTTTCATGATGAAAATAAAGGTAGCACTTGTCTGCTGTTAAAATATATTACCCAGGAGATAAATGGCTTATCTCTGTATGAGGAAGATGGAAGAGAGGAGTGGAAAATTGACCATAATATTGGTCAGAAGATCCACCGAGTCCACAAGGACTTACTGCATACTTGAAACTCCAGCTGGGAAGTAACGTAGAGGTTGATAGTGCTGTGTTTAGCTATCAAGAGATGATCAATTAAAAGCTGTAATAAATGTGAAATATAATGGTTGACACACAGAGAGCTTCATGGACACTAGCTAAATTTCCTAGTGATGGGTACTGTGCACCAGGGACTGATTACATCCAAGCAGGATGTGAATGGTGCTGTTGAAGGGACAACTGAGACAGGGAGAGTCTGCACGAGAGTCTTGCTCAAGTCCACATGTGAAGTGAGACAGCAATTAACCTTTGTGGCATCTCTGATGCTCTACTCCCTCCTGTCCCACCTCTGCATAAGCACAAGTCCAAACATGTTCTGGCCCAGGCTGGTGGGAGTCATTTCCCATCCTCTGCACTGGAGGGAAGTAAATGTCAAATAGGCAGCATGAGGGGCTCAAAGCTGAGGTGCTGGCGTGGTGTCACCAGAGTTTGAATTGTGATTCTGCTGGTGATCCACAGCACGGCCCTGCAGTAGCCTCTCTCTCTCAATTCATCTGCCTGGCCATAAAATGAGAGAGATGGTATCATAGAATCATAGGCTCATAGAATATCAGGTTGGGAAGGATCTCCAGGATCATCTGGTCCAACCTTTCGTGGCAAAAGCCATCTAGACAAGATGGCCCAGCACCCTGTCCAGTTGAATCTTAAAAGTGTCCAATGCTGGGGAACCCACCACTTGCTTGGGGAAATTATTCCAATGCCTGATTGTTCTCCTTGTGAAAAATTTTCCTCATGTCCAATTGGAATCTCCCCTGGAGTAACTTGTACCCATTACCCGTCCTGTTTTCCCTGTGACTCTTTGTAAAGAGGGAGTCTCCATCTTCTTTGTAGCCACCCTTTACATACTGGAACACGGTGATAAGGTCTCACCTAAGCCTTCTTTCCTCAAGGCTGGACAAAACCAATTCTCTCTCAGCTCTGAGCTGCTGTGCTCCTGCGTGGTCTGTGTGGGTGGCTTAAGCAAGGGCTGCAGAAGGGTCTGAAAAACTTCTGGGACACTTCGTTGTTAATTGGTGGTATGATGAGAATGTCTCTTGAGTCAGTTGCTGACTTTTAGGGACTCGGCTAGGGTGCTGCCTTGCTCTTCAGTACACGCTGTTGTCACTTGGGGGCCCCTTGCATCCTCCTCATCTGCCGCTGGATTTAGATGGAGCACACTGAGAGCAGCCTGGTTTTCTTCCAGTGAGAATTAATTATTTCATGGACCATTCAAGATCCCGATAAATGAAGCGTGCCTTGATGTCATTTTAGAGTAATATCTGCAGTGAAATCAAAACTTGTAAAATTGGGAGAATACATAGGACTTGTCTTTGTGTTTTGCTTTGTTCAGGTTAATTGTTGTTGCTTGTGGCATCGTTAAAGGGTTTAATGGAACACAAAAACATATCATGCATAAGTGGGATTTTAATGAAATAATAATTCTTCCCTTAGAGTGAAATTATTTTTAATAGAAGATAGCAAAATAAAGAAATTCTCTATCCCTCCCCTTCTTTTGGTAATTATTATTATCGGTAATGAAAGTCCAAATTTAACCTGATATGCTTTAGTTTTGCACAATTTTTGTCTTTCCTGGTAAAATAGATTGATTTTTCTCTTCCTTGAAATTGGTAAAACGGGCAAGGACAAGAGGAAGACCCATATGAAAATCTCACCATTGGGGCACTTTATGCGGTTAATTTGCGTACAATTACCCAAAAGGTTTTTTTTAAACTGTTTCTGCTTGGTGAGATGCTGAAGCGGGAGCACTGTCTTACGGAACAGCCCATTGTTAATGTCCTTTCAGTATGAGAGAGCTTTCGCCCTCCCAGTGCTCCCTGTTGACTTGCTGCCAGCTGCTCATGTGTGTAATGTATATGGGTATGCTTAAAATCCATTCCCATATATGTGGAAATAGATGGTTTGTGTAAATACAGCACCATACATCACGTATATGCCCCATATGTGCTGTGGTTCGGAATGTCGGTGAGCGCAGGGAAATGAGGATGAGGGCTCTCTCACAGGATGCCAGAGAAAAGACAGAGAAATGGAGAGATTTATTTGTATGGATAAACCTCCCCAGTCCTGAATTGCTTTAATGCTGCACCTGTTTCTTGTTCTTCCTCCCTGTCTCTTTTGCCGTTTCTTCCATTGCAGCTTTTCAAATACGTAGGCAACAAAAAAAACCCACGGCCGGTGAAATGGAAGATTACAATTATGCATCAGTATTCCTGTAACGCGGCTGCTCAGTTATGTCCCCTGGGAGTGTTACAATGAATATCTGACATTAATTGGCTCAGTACCTGTATGTCTGACCTTGCAGAAATTTCATAGATCAATTCTACATGTTGTTTACTGGTAAAAAAAACCCAACAACTTCTTCAGGGCAGGGGCTGCATCTTTGGACATGCCTGCACCACGGTGACAACCAGAAGCAGCAATCAGACTCAGTGGCTCTTGGAATAAGAAATACAATAACAGAAAGGGGGATCATAAAGTGGTTTCTTTCCCTTCCTTTGCCAAGAGCTGTTCTCAGCAATTTTTAGCCCACTTGAACTCTTTCTCACTGCTGGATACTGTATATTTGATGCACAAATGCTGTTTTTTCTCCTTAGAGTAGTCCATGTATCGCCTTCATGTGTGTGTTTGACATACTGAACGATATAACTAAACTAGGTCAGAATCAGAGGAGCAGCAACTACGGGATGTGCTGGCATTGAAACAGCTGCCTCTTTTGTGTCGCTCCCCCTCCGGTGACTGAATCCGCCAGGAGCATCTCGCGGGGGGCTGCGAGCCGCTTTTTCGGCCGTCACCAGTGTTTCAATGCGCCCTGCTCAGTCAGCAGCAAGCCCTCATCTCCTGGGCTGCACAGTCAGCTGGCTTTAGCTGCTCTGTGGACGCGGGCTGCGTGTGCAGAAATGGATGATTGTTCAGCTCCCTTCCGTTTCGGGCAGCCGAGAGGGAGACAGTCAGCATCCAAATCGCAGCTTGGCTGAGATTCACCCACGGGGTGGTCACTGGGCTTAACTTTTCTGTGGTGGTGTTTGTTTCCCAAGTTTGAAAGTTGCTGAAAAGGAGGGAGATTTTTACCCAAAGTGTTTTAAGGGATGCTTGGAGGCGTACATTGCATGCCTGACCCACTGGTTTTATTTATTTATATTCTAGGAAGAAATTCTTTCCTGTGAGGGTGGGTGAGACGCTGGAACAGGTTGCCCAGAGAAGCTGTGGATGCCCCATCCCTGGAGGTGTTCAAGGCCAGGCTGGATGGGGCTTTGAGCAACCTGGTCTGGTGGGAGGTGTCCCTGCCCATGGCAGGGGGGTTGGAACTGGATGATCTTTAAGGTCCCTTCCAACCCAAACCATTCTATGATTCTATGATCGCGTTTGTTGAAGTAAAGGAGAGAAGCAGTTGACGCTTTCTGGCTTGATTTGATCGGCTGGAAATTCAACAAGCCATCACCTGGGGGACACGGAAACCCGCATCCCCCCTCCTTCACACCCCCCCGCACCCCCCACCCCGCTCCTTGCGAACTGAAATCCAACACAGGCTGCCGAGAGCCGCTCTCACAAAGGGGAGCGGTGCAAAGAGCCCCCTTCTCCGTGCAGCCCTCCTCCGGCAGCCAGCCCTGCCCGGGCAGAGCCCGGCGGCGGGGCAGCACCCCCGGGGCCGGCGGCGGGCACTGACGGTCCTCTCTCTCTCTCTCTCTCTCTCGCTCTCCCCCCACCCCCGCGCACGGAAGGCGGACGATGGAGGCGGCGGCGATCGGGTGCGGGAGGAGGCCGGCGCAGCGCTGGTGCTGCGGAAGGTGTGGTCACGCAGCCCGGCCCCCGAGCGGCGCGGGAGGTAAGGCTTCCGCGGCTCCGGGAGTGCGGGGCTGGGCCGGCCGGGCCGGGCTCCGCGGCGGCGGTGGTGGTGGGCGGGCGGGGAGCGATGTCCCCCGGGGGGCGAGCCTAGGGGAGCGGGGGGCCATGGGGAGCGGCAGGGTGCGGGTGCCTGAGGCGCTGTCGGGCCGCGGCGGGGAGCGGCCGCTGCCCACCTTCGACGTGCCTTACTTCAAGTACATCGACGAGGAGGACGAGGAGGACGAGTGGAGCAGCCGCTCGCAGTCCTCCACCGAGGATGACTCCGGCGACTCTCTGCTTTCCGACAGATACGTGGTGGTGTCGGGGACGCCGGAGAAGATTTTGGAGCATCTCCTCAGCGACCTGCACCTGGAAGCCGCCCAGGACAAAGAGACGGGTAAGGAGCGAACCCGGCGGGGAGGCGGCGGCCGGGGAAACGCCTGTCCCCGGCCCTGGGCGGGGATGGGGGGAGAGGTCCGGGTCCCGGTGCCGAAAGCCGGCTGCCATCCCGGTGTTGAAGCCGGGACGGCGCGGGGAGGAAGCCGTGAGCGTGGGGCTGTCGGGAGGTGGCGGAGCGGGGCGCCCGGCCCCGGGGGCAGGAATGCCAGCAATGAGCCCAGCCGCTGAGGAGCCACACGCTTAGCGGCAACTTCAGCCTGGGTTGTTGGTGTTTTGTTTTTTTTTTTTTAAATATATATATTCGGGTTTCCGTGCTGCCTGGGAAGCGCAGGCTGCGGCGTGCCCGGTACAGCACCCGTGTCTCTTCAGGCGGAGGCTGCCGTTCCTCGTAGCCTGCAGCTATTATTATATCAATCACAGTTCTTTCTGGGCGCCTCAGCCTCCCGGCGAAGCACTGGGTTTGCCACAACCCCAGTACTTTGGCACATCTTCTGTTTCGTAAGCTCTCCTTATAGATTTCCTCACAACCCAGGATACAGTGTATAGCCTGATGCTGTACTTGTGTGTCTTCAACCAGAGACTGTAATTTGCTCCAGCCTAGAGCAATTATTATATTGATCGGGCTACTTGACATGCAGTTTAATTTTCAGCTGGATCTCTTGGCTCTAAGCACGGCTTGCTGTCACCAAGAGCTCCTGGGGTAGTTTATCTGAAGTGCCTGCAACCTGCGATTCATAGATAGTTTTAATGAAAGTGGCCAGGCCAGTGAGACTTTTGGAGGTCCCGAATACTGAAGAGCTGAGGAAGGCAGCTGGCTGTAAATGGAGCTGTGCATTTCATCGTTCCCAATAGGGTTAAAACGCATATTCCTACTGCCTGTATATATCTCTCTCTACAAATGAGATTACTGAGAATAAACACACTTTAATCCTTTTAGGTGACTGAAAATATAAATAACATCTGTGATTCCCCGAGGAATGTCGGGATTGGGTTTTCGGAACAAGTCATTAGTTTAATGTGGGACAATAGGCGTATTCCTAGTGCTGATGTGTGAATGCCCTGAAGAAACATATAGAGTGTCTGCTGGTGATATTATTACGGTATTCCTAGTGCTGCTTTTGTCTGCCTAGACATCAATATTTAGTGCAGAGAGAGGCTGTGATTGTTTTCCTTCCACAGATGCCCTCAGACTAGTTCTGAGTGTAATTTACTTGAGCCAGCTTTTAGGCAGCGTAGTGAGGGTCCTTCCTTGGCCCTTTAAGGTCAAATGTTGGATCCACAATAAGTTTTCCCATTAATGTTTATCACATGCAGATTGAGGGACATTACCTGTCTGTTTTTATAGTCTGCTTCATCTTTTTTTATAAGCTCACAGGCTTGCTGGAAAACAATGAGATTTTCACTAGTGATATGCGTTATATTTTGGTGTTTGTAAATACAAAGCACTCCTTACCTAAAGCATTAGATGCTATATACATTCTCACATGTACTACCTTTTCTTTCTTTTCCCTTTGCTCTCTCTCCCTTCCATCACCAGGAGGCTGTTCATAAGCCTGTTCTTATTGTTACAGAGAGGGGCTGGTAAACTGCCCTCAAAACAAATGCTAAACCACTACTTGCCTGGGTGTTAGCAGATGGTAATGTATTTAAAGGTTGATTGGCTTCCCCTCACCTCTTCTGCCTTATCCTAACTCCTTTTAGAAAGAAACAATTAGCTCTGCCCTGTAGCCAGGGTTAACTGGATCCCAGGGGCTGAGCAAAGTAGCTGTGGCTTTAGTTTTCTGCCATCGCAAAGAAGTGTGCTAAACCTTGCCCAGCGGCCCTCCATTTCCTCAAGGGTAGTTCATCATACACCGTTTTCTTCTGACTTTATTAATGTGGTAATATAGAATATCGTCAAAGTAAAAGGCTTAGGGAGTTACGCTTCCCAATATTTTCTGTGGCAGACACACCTGTAATGGCTTTTATCAGTCTTTTTTGCAGACTGAGTGGTATTTGGCGTAAGGAAGTATGGGATTCTGACTCTACTGTATGTGTACCTTCGTGCGTGCAGCTGAAGGCATCTTTCTGCTCTTTGTGTGCTTGGATTTGCTGTTCTTTGTATTTTTTGTAGTTCCAGTCTGGCCCATCTCAGAGGACTGTTGAGTTGCGGAATCCCGCAGGCTTGTGTTTTAGCAGGCATAGCTTTGTGGAACATAAAAGGACAATGTTGTCGTACCCAGCTGCTGCTTCTGCTGTCGGTTTGCCAGTTCCAGGATGACTTCCTTGGCCTCCTGCTTTCCCTGCAGCCCCCAACCTGGTTTGCTTATTTATGTCTGTAAAGAACATGAGAACATGAGAAAAAGCTGTTCGTACACACCCTGGTGCGCAGGGGGCTGTTGTCCTGTGTGACCCTTTGCACTGCTTCCCAAGGACGGATGCTCCGCATGTTTTCATTCCCACCCTTTGTATAGCAAATCATAACTGCAACCTTCTATGGTCATTAAAAAAAATCCACTATCTCCTGGGGCTAGTGTGGTCATGGACCTCCACTTTCTATAAACACTGACATGGCTGAGTGATGTGGCGTGTATTGCTCCCGGCCATCCTCCCATTTTCTAGCCCAGCTCAGCAGGTACCGCTTCCAGCTGGGAGAGTAAAGAGGAGCTTTGGGGCTGCTCTGGAATAAATTTAACTGAGGTCCAGCCCAGGCCTCAAGGCTCCCTTCAGCTGCCACTAAACCTGTAGTGAGACACCTTAAGCACTCTGTTGCAGCATAGCATCATGGAATGGTTCGGGTTGGAAGGGACCTTGAAGATCATCTAGTTCCAACCCTGCTGCCATGGGCAGGGACACCTCCCACTAGACCAGGTTGCTCAAAGCCCCATCCAGCCTGGTCTTGAACACCTCCAGCATCCTCTTCTGTGAAAAAGTTTGTAGGGACACCTTTTCTTACCCGTCCCGAAGAAGAGTCTCAATGTCTGTTATGGCAACTGAGGACACAAAAGCGGATGTTGGAAGGTGCACAGCTAGACTAGTCTATTCTTCAGATGACTTCTCTAGGCAAGGATGTCTTGAAGGCCTGATGTCTACAAGACTCTTTAAGCTTAGCTACTTAACAGTTTAATGAGAGAGGGGTTTTTTGTGATGACTAAGTCAGAGACTGTATGTGAGTTCTTGGGGCATCATGTTAAATAAGAGCTTGCCAGTAACAAAGTCTTGCCAGCCTTCCATCTCAAAGGGAGAAAGTTTTCATCTCCCTGATTTACTATAATCTGTAATGTACCACCCCCTGAGACAACTTCTCTTGTTTCCTGCCATGAGATGGGTGGAAATTTTAAATTTCTGTAATGAACAACTTTTCTGAGTCATCTCTGAGGTTGTTGGAAACACTGTGGGATGTCTGCTGAGTGTGTACTTTAGAGAACAGTTTGAAGTTTTAAGAATTGAACCAAGAGAGGCACTTCAAATATGTCAATACCCAAGCAGAAAATGCTAGGCATAGAAAATGCAGGCATACCTGGGCTAATCCTCATCAAGGATGGTGTTACTTTTGTTTAATCCATTCTGTTTCTACACTTGCACCAATGACACTGCTTTGATGTTGGGTAATGGCACCCTCTGAGGAATTGTGGGTGACCTTTTAGGAGAACGGTACTGTCTTGCCTGAGCTGATTGTAGTCAGCTGCTAAATGATGTTGCAAAAAAGGGATACAGCTCTGCCTTTTCTAGGTGTTGTCCTTTGTTTAATAATCCAAGAAAAAAAAATCTGATTGCTTTTTGATAATTTTTGTTTGTTACTTAGCTATAAAGGATGCTGTTAAGACTCTTGCTCGCTGTGCTTTATTACTGATGAGTAAAAGCTGTTAAAAAACACACTTCTTTGACTGCCATACAATCAACATGAGTGTATGTGATGCATGTGGACTGATGTCAAGGAGAATAAATACTTGCCCAACATTTTGTGATCCTATCTTCCAGCTTGCAGGATGGAGAGAATAAATGCCTCCTAGCCCTTCCTCTTACCAGTCCTTTATAATGGCATGTTGTCTGTCATCATTTTGAGGGATTTTGTAAACTTTTCCCCAAAGTCTTAGGAAAACTTTGTGAACTGAGTGGCCTAAACATGTATTAGTGCCATGCCTATAGAAGAGGAATGAGTTCAGCAGTTAATGTGCATGAAGCAACATCAACATAAGAATAGCAGAATAGCTAAAATAATTGTTTATCTCAGTGTTCAGTGTGAGAGAACCTGGGGAGGTTCTCGCACAGGACCGTTGCTTCGTGCAGTATTAGTCTAAGCTGTCTCAAATTGGAGTGTCAGTAGAAGTAGGTTTAGAATAAATCAATGAAATGAATAGTAACAAATCACCAGGATCAGATGTTACTCCCCAAAGACTTCTAAAGGAACTCGGATATGAAATTGCTGAACTCCTAACAGTGGTGTGTAATCTGTCATATAAATCAGCTTCAGTGGCAGAGGAAGGTGGAAAATGTGATGCCAATTAAAAAAAATGGTCCTATTTGGTGAACATCTAAGCAATAAGGCTGTCATTTTACCAATACATTATTCCAGCATAAACTGGTGCTGTAGTCAAAGGAAAGAGCTCGGCCTTCCCCAACCACTCGTTCCTGCCGCTGCCCTGGTCCCTCTTGTGCCTCTAGAGCCTGTTGCATGTGTGATTCTGTAGCAGACCTGAGCTGGTCCTGGTTGATACTAACCGAGGAAATACTGAATTATTAATTTTAAGATAGATCAGTTTCCTGATCCACCCAAACTGTCATTGGCACAAAGTTTGCCCCTGACCCAAGGAGAGGGTGGCAGGGAGTGGGAGATGCGCAGGTGAGGGCAGCAGGAGACAAGGACCGGTGCCTTTAGCAGCTGAACTTGGCTTGCAGGAGTTTGATTAGATGCAAAACTGCAGCATGAAATTATGACTTTGTGCTGGGAAATTGGGTGGCAGTACACTAAAAGTAGAAGGAAAAAATGCATGCAGAAATATTGTACTGAGGGAAGGGAAATGTTTTGGTTTTTTTTCAGAGAGAAGTGTGATCTTGTGGATCCTGTAGAGCTCTTAAGGATTCTCCTTAAGAGAATCTTAAGGATTAAGGTCTGCCTATATGTTATATTTGTATTTCCAGAATGCTTTTGATAAAGTCCCTTGCCAAAAATCCTTAAAGAAATTTAAAGATACTTTTGATAAGGGAGAATATGCTTTTCAGGACTGATGGTGACTTAAAAGAGATAAAATGAAAGTAAATTGTAAATTTAAAAAAGTAAATTGTCAGAGTTTAAAATGGAGAGAAATTGCTGTTGAAGATTGGGTGCTGCTTAGTGTGGAATGAAAACTGAGGTAACAGAATGTTCTGATAAGATTAAATGATTGAGGGTCTCATAAATGAAGGCATGGTTTCGCCTTTGGTGGCCATGCAAGATTATGTTCTTGTACAACCTATTATTCCACCTCTCATTGCCCTGTGAGCTGTCATGTTGTCCTGTCATCACACTGACAAACTTTGCTTAGGTGTCTTTGAAAGGTGAGTTAGATCAGGAAGCTGATCCAACTCGGAAATAGCCTCATGAAAGTAGTAGGAACAGGGCAGTGTAGGACTGGGAAAATGAGCTGGGAGTGTGTCCCCCTCAAGCCAGCCCTGTGGCTGAAGAAAGATGAAAGGAATAAAAATCTGCGTGACTCTGATAAAATTGCAGATGAGATCCAAGTTTCGAAAATGCAAAGTAATGACTTTTCAGACATGGAGAAAAGGAAATCCTCATTATACATATTCAGCAGAGGTTGCTGAATTGGCTGATATCATGCAGAAAATAGGTCTTTGGAGATAGTGTGGATAGTTCTTGGAAATTCTTGATCAGCATGGATCAAAAAGGCAAATGGTATTTGGGGCAATTAGGAAAGCAGATAAGCAAAAACCACAGTTATACCATTGTATAACTCTGTAATATGGTATGTATGATATGGTTCCTTCTACTCCCCCAGCTCAGAAAGGTTGTAAATGAACTAAAAAAAAAAAAAAAGCACAAAAAGGGCAGCAAAGACAATTAGAAGTATAGATTAAATACATCTAGGAGTATGTAGTCTAGGTCTGGTCAGTGTGGAAAAGCAGTTTCTGTAAAGGAGGCATACGGTGTGGTCTGCAAGATTATGAATTGTGTAGAAAAGGTGAGTATGGAAAGATTATTCATTGTTTCTCATAATATGAGAAGGGTTTTGTAACACAGTGAGATTATTTGGTTTATAACTAATATAGAGATTTATTTTTTTTAAAATGATGCACAGCTTAACTGTGAACTCATTGTTGTGAGAATTTTGTGGAAGCCAAAGTTTGGAAAGGTTTAAAAACAAGTTAGGCAAAATCCTGGCAAAATCCTGAGTGCAATGACGTCAATGCAACTTCCAATTTGGAAAGTCTACATTGTCAGTTGTTGGAAGCTAGGAGGGTATGTCAGAGAAAGATAATTCTGTATTTGCCTTTTTCTTAGTTTTTTTCTTCCCCTGGGCATCCTCTGTTGGCCCCTGTCAAAGACCTGGTTCTATTTTATGGGGATCTTTGGTCTGTCCCAGTAGATTGCATGCAGCACATTGCAGTTGGAAGCAGTTAATCAGAATCTAAGGTTCTAATAAGGTCCTGGTTCCTTCAGTTGGACAACTGAGCGAGTTATCACTGCAGCTGGCAGCAGAGAGTGAACAGTTTTCTGATAAATGGCTTTGCAAATGCCACAGTGGGACCTGGAGCTGGGATGAGAGGGGCAGGAGCCATGGGGATAGCATGAGTTTGGGACCAACCAGACACTGGCTTCTGCTCAGATGGAAAGATCTGACATCCTCCAGTTGTCCTCCTGTTCATTGCCATGTAGCCCCTTCTCCTTTGATATACTTGGTTTGACCTTGTGCCAAGTAAATCTAAGTATCTTAGTAGGAAACTTTTCTTTTTTTTCTTTCCCCCCTTTGGTGGGATTATTTTCTGTCACATTAGTGAGCTGGATCAGCTTGCAGGAGGAGTGCCGTGTCTGGGATTCACTGCAGACAGCGTGTCACACGCTGTGGTGCCTAAGCTAATAGGAAATGCCAGCGAGGGGAATATGTCTAAGATACCGTCTCCTGGCAGGAGCTCAGACAGTTATTTCTGGGAAATGAGGACTCGGAGCCTGAAACACTTTTTGCACTGAAGCTTGTTTAGGGCAAATTTTCAGAAAGGCAGAGTCTTGGGATGCTGCTCCTGGATTGTTTCACCATTACATCCAATGGCTGGGAAACTAGAGGCAGCATAGGGAATGACGAACATCCTTAGTGATCAGGTCTCTCTCTGTAGATACTGGTGGTATTTTTTCAGTTCATCACCACAAATAGTTTTCATGGTGTAAGCGTGCCTACCATAGTAGACCCTTTCAAGGAGGGAAAGAAACCAAGGTAGTCGTCAGGCAAACTCATGGTTTCAGTGTGCCCAGGAGTACCTGGGCACCTTTGGACACCTTGGGCACCTAAATAAAATTTTTTGTACCCTGTGCAAGAATAGCTTGGGACAGTGGTAGGGCCCCAAGTGTTTCATGTATTTTGTGTCTTGAGTCAAATTTGCAGAAGAAAAAGCTACCCACTGTATATGATTAGTCAATTCTATCATAGTATTCTTAGTTCCTCAGTCTTGTCTTTGTAATTTTGTGGTTCTTTATAGCCAGTTGTCACCTTTTGCTATGTGAGAAAGTCATAGGAGCCATCATGAAAGCCTAGTGTGAAACCATTTATTATGAAGTTGTGCACTGCAGATAGTATGGGTTTTGATGATCTTGGTGGTTGAAGCAGAAAGGAACTGGGAAGTGCAGGTCTGGCAGGAGAACTTTTTTAGGGGTGAAGATCAATAATTTTCTTCTGACATTGAAAAAGGCTTTTTTTTTTTTTTAAAAAGTTGTAAAAGGCAGAATGTGTTCATTTGCTGTACTGCAACATAGACTGGGGTGATACAAATATTTTGATGAGGTACCTGGGAGACAAGTTGTTTGGATACTGGGAATTTGGTAAGGTTTATGAAAAGCCAGTGCGTCCCTAAAGAATTTTAATCAGTTATTTGTAAAGTCATTTTCACTCTAATGACATTGGAGCTCTAGGCAATATGAATTATGAAACCAATGGAGTGTTTCAAATCTATGAAAGGATGTATGGTCACATATATCCTTAAATTAACAGATGCATTAAGTAGCTGAGATTATAAAGAGACATGTTGGTATATTTGAGAAATATTTCTGTAGAACTTGTTTTGGAATAGTGCTTTTGATAATTGCTGATTGTCTGGTGGCATTAAGCCAAGAAGTGAGTATGAGAGGGATAAAAAATATTCACAAGGTTTTATATTATAAAAATGCTTGCATTTTGGTGACAAAAAGAGTAGTAGAGGTTGTCCCAGTTTCTGCCTTAGTCTGAGTCCTTTTCTAATCACTTGACTGTGGCTGGTCGGTGTCAAATCAAGCACAAATTACTGGTGTTCCAAGATCTGGAGGCTGGGATTGAGGCAAAAAGGAAAACTGAGTCACTGCACAGTGGTGATGACAAAGAGATCTCTTAACAAGGGAGATGTTGTCTTAGAAGAACGCCAACAACTGGGGTTGATTCTGTGTCCGGCTTAAACACTACACTGGAGGTTGGGTCAGTTCCATGGCTGCAGGTCTGGAGATGAAGCAGGCCAGATCTCTTCTGTGGCAACTCATGCCATACTGGCTGTAGTGAGCCGTATGGATGTCAAAAGCCAAAGAAGTCAACATTGGCTTAGCAAAAAGTCATAGCCAAATTCTGAAGTGAGTCTAAACTTTGGTAACTCTTCTGCCTACTGGAGGGAGATCCCTTCTCCTGCAGCAGTGGTGGGATCAAACCACCAAATGTGAAATGTAGGAAGGGAGAGGACATCCCCTACTGTGAATGTGACACAACTTTCTATATCCTCTCAGCCCCGAGATACAGGCCTGTCTTCATGTTTTCCAGAGTGTGGCTCATTGAAGCTGAATAATTATAAGACATATACAGTTATCTCAAAGCTGCTGTTTGTAGTAGAGGAAAAGTGAGACCTGATTTGTAAGAGAGTAGCAGAAGAGGAATAGCAACAGATGGTGTGTGGGTTGGTAGGTCAGTTAACTGTGAGAGTAGGAACTGGAAATGCAAAACTGAAATATCAGTGTTGCTGTGTCTTATGAAGTGTCTGCACGTCGTGTTCCTTCAGCAGGAGCCGCAAACTGTTCAGTCCTTCAGGAGCCCCAACCATGGAGCCCTTCACGATTGCCAGCCATGGGGCCCTTCACTACAGGTCTCCTATCTTTCCTGGGTAGTCACTCATTCTCACTGCTTAGTGTTATTCTTCTTTTCTTCCTGGTGAAGGCTTTTTGCTACCAACCCGTGACCAGTAGACCATTTTAAAACTGGACGCTGTCTTCAGTACTGTCTTTTTGTGTTCCTCTTCCACAGCACAGAGATTCACCACCTGCCGACGTAAGTAGGGGTGGGTGTCCATTAATGACTCCTGTGTTGCTATTAGTACTTAGTGATGTGGCTGTTAAGTCGAAAGCTTGTTCTCAGAACGGAGCAGAGCACTCCTTCCCAGGCGCTGACTCTGTGACGTTATAAAACTTGGATATGGTGCTCTGAAAGATTTTTTGTTTGTTTGTTTGAAAGATGTTTTCATGGGGTGGGGGAGTTTTTATGTAAGAACGCTGAAAACATGAAGCTGTATCTTGACATACTTGCTGCATTTTTTGAGTCCAAGAATACAGTTCACACACTGTCTATAGAGTTTGAATTCCAGTGTTTCCAGTGCTCGAAGATGCTATATAATACAATGATTTTTTTGTGAGATTAACATTTTCTGAGGAACATAAAGAGCGTGTTCATTCCCCGCCCACAGGGTGGAAGGATGGATTCACTGAAGACCTGTGCTTTGAGGTTGTGTATTAAGAATCTGAAAGAAATCTGTTCTTCAAAGCTGCTTTTTTTTTTTTCCCCTTGTGAACTAAATTTACTCTCATGCTGTTAATTCCTCCTTCCCCCGCAATCCTTCTTAACATGCCCTGAGTTCAAACGGTTTCACGGTATTATGGAAGTAGCAGCCTCGGTCCTTTTGTGAGCAGGAG
>KZ507368.1:37870-49934 GCA_002844005.1 Limosa lapponica baueri
GCGCTGTCAGGGAGCCAGCGTGAGCCAACCCTTCCGTGGTGGCCCAGAGAGCAGGACGCTGAAGGAGGTGGCACTCGTGGTGGCAGGTGATCAGGGAGGGCTGGGCAGGCAGCGTCGGGGTCAGGGCTTGCAGAAGCGATGCTGGTGTCTGCCTGGTGACGCCTGTTCCCCGCTTCATCCCAGCGTCGGGCAGCGGCAGCTGGTGTGCCTGGCCCGGGCCCTTCTCCGCAAAGCCAAGATCCTCATCCTTGACGAAGCAACGGCAGCTGTAGATCTGGAAACTGATCATTTAATCCAGACGACGATCCGGAGCGAGTTTGCCGACTGCACTGTGCTCACCATCGCCCACCGCCTCCACACCATCATGGACAGCAACAGGTACCGCGGGGCAAGGGGAGCGGGGCCCTGGGCTCCTAGGAGGGGGCGAGAGGTGGCCAGGGGCAGGAGCAGGGATGGAGCCAGAGGGGCAGGGGTGGACGTAGCGCCTGTGACAGCAATAGACAGAGCTTCTAGGAGAGTGGAGCAGAGGGAGGGGAAGGACGGCCGTGCAGTCGTTACGCCTTTGTGGGGAGAACGTCTTTTGGGATCCTTCCTTACTGCAAGGTGCCATAGAGAATCACAGAATGATATGGGGTTGGAAGGGACCTCTGGAGATCATCTAGGCCAACCCCCTGCCAGAGCAGGTCCACCCAGAGCAGGTTGCACGGGAACTTGTCCAGGCAGGGTTTGAAGTCTCCAGAGGAGGCTCCACCACCTCCCTGGGCAGCCTGAGAAGCTGCCGATGCTCTGTGTGTGTCACCCCCCAGTGCAGGGAGCGGAGCCGTGCCCTCACTTCTGTGCAGAGGGGAACCCCACAGCTGCCCACAGAAGGCGCTGGGGGTCGGCGGGGTTGTGGCGTGGGCACCAGCAGCGCTACGGGCTGGCATCCCGGGAGCTCAGGCCGCCTTGTTCCCTGCTGCAGGGTGTTGGTGCTGCAGGCCGGGAGGATTGCGGAATACGACAGCCCTGAGGAGCTGCTCAAGAAGCAGGGCGTCTTCTCCAGCATGGCAAAGGACGCCGGCATCACGGCTATGGAAAGCACCCCGCTGTAGGTGGAGCGGAGCAGCCTGCGGGGCGTACGGGCAGCTCCTGCCCAGGGGCGCTCACGGAGCAGCCACCGCCTCTCCCCGCCGCTGGGCTGCCCCGGAATCGGTCTCCTTGCTGGGAGACGGAGAGGGCAGCTTCGCCTGTCGGGGAGAGCGGATCTGGACTGGAAGGAGCCGTTAGCCTTGCCCCTGCACCCTGCCTGCTGTGCACGGAGGGCCTGGAGCTGCATAATTTATTCCAGTATAGAGGGGGAAAACGCACGTGTCAGGCAGGGAGGCCATGGCCCCGGGGAGGGGTCTGTTTTTGTACTTCACCCCCCGGGGAACCTCGCTGGGAGCCGCTATAGCACCGTGGAATGAAATTTAGTTTAACCTAAGCCTGAATGTTATCATTTATTTACTTTTTGTAACCGTCTCTTGTCGTCTAACTAAAACTTTAAGACATGCTAAATAAGCTTCGGTTTCCCTTTAACCCTGGCTGGTGTCTGAGGGAAGCTGGTAACGCGGGCCCTGCGGGCACACGCGGGTGGCACAGCTGCAGCCCGGCACCAACCCCACTCTGGCAGCGGAGAAGCCAGGCCCTGCCTTCCCCAGGGCTGCAGCTCCCTTGGGCTGTGGTGCAAGTACCCGGGGTGGCCCCTGGGGCTGTGGTCACCACCGGTGGGGCAGATCTGGAGCTGTGGCTCCAGGCTACAAACCTGACTGTGCTGGAGACACGCTGGAGAAGTGCAGGCACGTGTACGTGCCCCAGTGACACACACACACACGTGACACACACACCACACACGGCGGTTACTGGTGACTTCTGGGAGCTGCAGCACTGCCACGGGCTGCTGCGTGCCCCTGTGCGCGCTGCTCCCAGCAGAGCAAACCCCTTCACCCCGGCCGGTGGCAGGAGGGAGAGGAGCCCCCAGCAGCCCCAGCTGAGTCAGGTAAGACACGGCGTGGGGGAGAGGGCAGTGCCAGCACTCCATCTCCATGAAGAACTTCACTGTGAGGGTTTCCTAGTGCCCGAGCTGCAGCAGACACCAAGGCTGAAGCAGCATCCTCAGCCCCACCGAAAGGCGAATGGTCTTCTGTGCCCTGCGGGGTCTGCGTGAGCTCTGTGGGCTCTCCCCCCGGCTCTCCCAACACCGGCACAGGCACCTCCTACTCACAAGGGCAAATCTTTATTTACAAAGCAGCAGTACAGGGGACACAACCATCACCCCAAGGAGAAGAGAACTTCCCGTCTTCGGGGCACAGCAGCAGCGGGCAAGACACACCACCCTGGCAAAGGGCACTACGTCCCACCCAGAACTTGCCTTGTCCTCCCAGAACATCAGCACCGTCTCCTGTGCCCTGCAGAAAAGCGCAGGTGAGGCAGTCCTGGTCAGAGCCCCCCCAGAATCACTCTGGAGGACAGCCTGGGCTTTGCCTTCTGCCCTGCCCCAGCCCAGAGCAGCTTGGTGGGCACGTCAGCGCAAAGATGGGGCCTGGGCACTGGAGACACTGCACTGACAAGGGAAGGTGCTGTTCTGCAGCTCTAGCTCAGCTGGGAGAGAACACCCCGAGAGCTGCTGCTGGCAGCAGAGCTTGGAAAGGCTCCAGCTTCTGGCAGACCAGGCACAGGGACAAAGCACCCACTGGGGGCTCTGCTGCGGGGGCTTTCAGCGGCCGGGCCCACCCTAGTCCCAGAGCTCAACTACTCCCAGTGACGCTCAGAGCTGCTTCCCCAGGCAGTGTGTAGATGTCCCACCCTGAGGTCCTGCACAGACAGACGAGACCCAGCTCCTGCTGCTGAGAAGGCACAAGGGGCACGTTCACAGGCCCTGGGTTGCTTCTAACACCATTTGGCTGAAGATGGACTCTGGAAACTCAGCAGCAGCCTTCCACAATTAAACCCACAGCAGCTTCTCAGCCTCTATCAAGCCGTCCCCCCCCAGGCCACAGCCCCACGCTCTGCTCCCTCCTTGATGCAGGAGGCCCAAGCAGCACAGGGTGAAGGCAACTCACCCCCGCCCTCACACAAGCTGCCTGCTCCTGCCTGCCCTGCCAGCCCATCCTTCTTCCTCCCCAGAAGGGGAGGTGGCAGCCGGCATGGTGGGGGCCCAGGAGCACTGCACAGCTGCGAGGGACACAGGCTCAGGGCGAGCAGTGGGGGCTGCAGGGCTGGCCAGCCTCCCCGAGGCCCCTGGCGGTCCCAGCAGGAACATGGCACGGGGTGCAGGCTCCTGCCTGCCACCTCACGTGTACTCCGTCTTCCGGATGTAACTGGAGGGCACGTAGCCCTGCTTCCCGTGTGCCTCGGCCAGCCACCACTCCCGATTGCCTGTGATGTCCTCAAACTGCAGGATCCTGAGTCTCTGGTTAGCTGACACGCTCAGCTCGTTGCTGTTTCGGCCTTTGAAAGTGTAGAGAGCATAATAGACCTGTCAGAGAGAGGGAGAGCATCAGCTGGATGGTCGTGCACACACAGCCTTGCTTCTGCACCACACAGGATGTGTGCGCTTTTGCTCCTCTTCCCAAACAGTGACAACCCCAGCTCTGTCCTGGCCTCTGCCAGAGCAGCCCCCATCTGCCCACCCCCATTTGCAGCCTAGTTCTCTGCCTCTGCACCTCTGCCGCTGGGAGAAAAGGTCTCGTCCTCAACCTTAGCCCTTTGGGACAAACAGCCTCCACCTCCCACCTCTCCCTGATCACTGCCAGGGAGGAGGATGATCCAGCCCCGACTCAAGCAATGGGGTCAGCCCCTGGGGTGGCTGAGGGCTCACCTGGTTGCCCTCAGACTCACTGCTCTCCAGCCCAGAGTCTCTGTCTTCCACCGAGGGCGAGGGCCTGAGGTGTGCTTTGGCCGGGTGCCCGTTACGGGAGCTGGGGCTGCAGCCCAGCTCGGGGCGGCTGTAGCGGCGCTGAAACGTCACTGTACCGGCCTCCAGCGGGGCCGTCCTGTCACCAGAGCCAAGCTGGGGCAGAGAAGAGGAGTCTGTCTCCGAGGCGGGCTGTGGGGACTGGTAGGGGTCTGCTGGGGAGGCAGAGTCCTGTAGGGGTTTCTGAGTGAAGGTGACGGCCGCCCCACTGGGGCTGAAGGTCAGCGTGGTGTTGCTGTGGGGAGAGGAGCTGCTGTGTTCTGACTCGTTGGAAGAGTGGCTGCCCACAGAAACGTCCGACTGGCTGCGGCGCGGGTTGTAGGGCTTCAGAAAGGAGCTGTACACAAAGCCCTTGGTCACTGCAGAGAGAGAGAGGAAGGGAGCTCAGACTGGGGATCAGAGGAGGGGGGTCACAGCAGGCACTGAGGGCAGGGATCAGCCACCTACCCCCGTTGTCTATGAGCCAGCGATTCTGGCTGCCCATGGGGTCCTTCTTCTTGATGACACCCACAATGTCTCCTTCCAGCAGCGAGACATCCAGGTCTTGGGCAGCATTGAAATTGCGGTCTGCCTGGAACAGACTGTCTGGGGGATAGCGGGCCAGGAGGGCAGCTCGGATGTCATCCGACTGCAGGAGGTAGCTGGGCTGCAGGAACAAGACCCATGTCAGCAGTTGTCCCGGGCTCCCCCACAAGCCCTGACACAGGGCAGAAGGAACTCACCAAGCCTACAAGGGGCTGCCGCCGGGCAGACTGACGCTCCACGCTCTTCCTTTCAAAAGGCTTTTTGGGAGCTGCCTGGGACTCTGGGAAGAAGGTGAAGGCCTGGAGCTGCTGGAGGACTCGACTGTGCTCATCCTGGAAGACAGCAATGAGGTTCCCCTCCTTGCCGGACACCTTCAGCAACTGGAACCAGAGCAGTGTTGAGGTCATGGTTAGGTGAGAGCTGCTAGGAGGAAAAGCGGCCAAGAACTACAGCAGAGACCACGCCAGCTCCCAGGCCAAGCAGGCCTCCGAGCCCTGCCCGTAACTTGCATCAGGCCCAGGTCTGCAGTCCTGTCTGGACCCGGCTTTGAGCAGTCCCCAAACTCATGACCTGAGATTCCTCTGGCAAACGCTCTCCTGCCACTGCTCCAGGAGCAGCTAGAGCCTCTGCCATCTCTACTCACAACTGCATCGTGACGCTGCAATCCCTGACCCGACGCCATCCCGCAGGAACCCTCCCCAGTGCACTTGGGGCCAGAAGCTGCAGCTGCAGCTTCCCCCGCCATGGGGCAGGTCCCAGAGAGGCTTGGGGACGCGCCTTGCACAGAGATTAGTGCTCCCCTGCGCCCTGAGCACTGGCTGTGCTCTGGGAACCCACCGACAGCAGGGGTCTCAGCTCCTCCAGGGCCAAGCGCACGAAGTCACAGTGTGCCTCGGCGTAGCCCCGCACGCAGCTGGCAAACAGCTCCTTGGCGAAGCGCAAGAACTTGGGCAGCTCGTCCAGCAGCTGGGCATTGAGGGCCTCGTAGTTGTTGCGGGCTGACTGCAGCTCCTCCAGCGTTCGCTTGTCCTTCAGCTTCTCCGCTCGCTCTGTGCAGTTGTGGAAGTCCAGGAGCTTGTCGAAGCGTTTCTGCACCAGCTTGTGGGGCCCCGCAAACATGCTCAGCAACTGGTTCAGGGGCGAGCTCACCAGCCGCTCCGTCCGCTCTTTCTGGTGGGCAGAGATGCAGGGAGCAGGTGAGACGAGGTGCTCTCTTCCACCACGTGGTGAACACCGGCAGCTAACCCTCCAGCACACAACCTCCCCAGGACCACATAGGGTCCATCTTCCTGACGGCACCCACCAGAGGGCCTTTCCAACAGGAATTATTCTACACTTTTAAGTAAATGTGCCAGCATGGGTAATGGTATGGAAGCACCTGAACCAACCACACAGAGGACTGTAACATTTCAGGTATGAAAAAAATGTGTATCTAACAGGCACGCTCAATACACATCATAAATCCGCAGGCACCAAAGCTCTCGGGAGGGAAAAGCCGAACAGGAGCACTCACACCTCTCCCAGGCTGTGTTACCCTCCCTGCAGCCTCCCAGGGGCTGCCCACCTGCAGCGGCCCCCGGGGGATGCCCCGAGCACGCGAGGGAACAGCCTCACTCACGAAGTTGGAGAAGAGCTGGTCGCTGATGAGCCGATTCACTTTCTGGAACTGGTCCAACTCCCCACTGCCCTTCTCCGTGCACAGGTCCCACATGCTCACCGCTGCCAGCGCCTTCATGCAGGCCGACTCCTGCGCCAGGGACATGCAGTCAGCACAGCCATGCTCGCTGCCTGGAGAAGAAGCCTCCCAGGGTAGCCCAGAGCCCCAGAGCCCATCCCCTGGTGGGGCTGAGGGCAGGAGAACTTGCCAGAGGCACTGCAGGTACACACCATGCAGGCAGGAGGGGCAAGTGCACAGCAAGCCCCATGGGTTTGGCATCACACCCAGGCTGACTCACCCGGACATGCTGCAGGTAGAGGGAAAGGTCCCGGATGAAGGACTTGATCAGCCGCTCCTGCATCCGGAAATTTTTCTCTGTCTCTTCAAAGGCTTCATCCTTCAGCTACGAGAGAAAACGTCTCAAGGGAGGCAATGCAGCACCTCCCAGAGTGCGGGGATGTCACAGGATTAGAGGGAACGGCCTCAAGTTGCGCCAGGGGAGGATCAGGTTGGAGACTAGGAAAAATTTTTACACGGAAAGGGTTATCAAGCATTGGAATGGGCTGCCCAGAGAAGTGGTTGAGGGACCATCCCTGGAAGTGTTCAAAAGATGGGTTGACATGGTGCTGGGGAACATGGTTTAGTGATGGTTTTTTTTGGCAGAGTTGGGTTGATGGTTGGACTAGATGATCTTGAAGGTCCCTTCCAACCTAGATGATTCTATGATTCTATGTGGGGCCTCCTGCCCACAAGCTGGAGAGCAGAGATGGGTGGTTCAGATCCTAAGCTCATTCTGCCTTGCTGGCCTGGATCAGAGCTACTCACTGGGGAAGGGGTGTGAGAGGAAAGCAGATACCACCACCTCCTCACAGCACCCCAGGATGGAAGTGCACCTGGCAGCTGACGCACATTACCTGGGGCGCAAAGCCTGTGAGATGCTTGAGGTGGCTGCTCACACGGTTGGATTTCTTGATGATAGAGTGGATGTTGAGCTTGGAGATCTTCTCCATGAGGCTGTCCTCATCCCCTTTCCGGTACTTTAGCACTAAAGAGATTGATGTAGAAATCAGAACCCTTGTCAGCACAATGCCCATGTCTTACAGTGCCTCATCAACAACAGCCTTGCCGTGCCACACGTCACAGTGAAATCCAGCACTGTGCCATCTGTAACCCCCCATTTGGCTCTTGATAGGCCCTACAGTTTGTAGACCCACCATTTAAACTCTTCCATAGGATCCTGAATAGCATTAGCATAAGATGACACAGGAGAAAGTGTACAATAATCACTGGACATATAGCAGGCATCTATATTGCTTCTTTAGCAAATATGAGCCATCAGTGCAGGCAGCCTATGGCACCTCAGCTTCAGTGGGGCTATGTGCAGAGTAATGTTTAAGACTCCCACGAGTCAGGGCTTCCAAGGGAACACGGGGAGGGTGGCTGGCAGGTCAAAGGGAATAATTTTCTCCCTCTGTTCAGTCCCAGGGAGGCTGCACGTGGATACTGTCCAGTTTTGGTGCCCCCAGGTCAAGAGGGATGTGAAAGACCCAGAGCTCCTGACCCACAGGGAGAGCTCAGGTCCCACAGGGAGAGCTGGGCTGGGAGGAGGCGGAGGGGGATCTGCTCACAGCCAGCACCTACTTGAAGAGCAGCTACAACAGTGGTGGAACCAAACTCCTCTGAGCAGTGCCAGGCCATACATCGAGGGGCAGCGGCCAGAGACGGCAGCTTGGGAGCTTCAGGGTGTATCAGGGAGGAGAGGCCATGAAGGCGGTGCAGCCCTGGCCCAGGACAGCAGAGAGGCTGAGACATCTCCATCCCTGGGGGTCAGCGAGAATCGGCTGGAGGGAGCGATGGCTGATCAGTCATGTTGGGGACAATCCTGCTCCAAGCAGGACAGGAGATCCTAAAAGGGTCTTGCAGCAAGAGCCTCTGTGATTCTGTCCTGTCTACAGATACACCTTCAAACTTAGTCTCCTAATCTCAGTAAAACAGACCGCCCTAGCAGATTAACTTCTAACTTGTGTTGCTTAAAACTGCTTTTTTTTTAACTTTAAGTATATATTCTTTTGTCTTATTATTTTTGTTTTCATTTAACAGCCACATGGTCAGCAACTGCACACATTTCCTGTCTCTGTATCACAAGAAATAGCTAAAGTCAGGTGTGTACTGCATTACTCCGGGTATTGTATCTCACGCTCAGATTTTTTAACGCAGCTCTTTTACTGCCCTGCTGTGAGGGCATCGTCACGTGGGGGGAGGATGCCCTCCATGACTGTGGTTGCCAGCGAACGCTCAGGACCCAGCAGACACCAACTTCAACACACTGTCCCTCGCTCCCCAGCTACTAACCCAGGTCCTTCCGGCGCTTGTATTCATTGATGTTGACATTGATTTCTTTGACTGCTAGGACAGCAGCTGTGAGCGGTGCCTTGTCCGGGTGAGCCTCAGGGGTGGCACTCAGCAGCTCCATCAGCAGCAGTGGGTACCGCATCACCCTTTGCACTGGCTTGATGAGGAAGGAGCCCAGGTTAATGTAGTTTGTGCAGCCCCTGGGAAGTTGGGACAAAGGAGATGCGCCAGGTTTCAGTCCACCTCTGCCACACAAGTTCTGCCCCCTCAAACCAATGCCAACAAGAACCAGAACGCCAATGCCTCTAAATCCACTGTACTCCCTAAGTCACACCACCCTCATTTCCAAACTCACTGCACTCCTGAAGCTCTCTGATCAACCCCAGGGTTGCTCTCATACCAGGTGACCCTTCCCAGGCAGGATCCTCTCCATCACCAGACCCACCGTGAAATCCCACAGCCTCACACTTACCAGAGTGCCACTCGCTTCAGACTCTGTCCCACCACCCAACTACCCAGATCTGTCCTCCCGCGCAGGACAGATGGATTGTGCTCAGGACCGCAGTCAGTGCAGGGCTCTCCTGGCTCCTTGGGGCTGACGGCTCCCAAAACCTGTTTCCTGCCCAAGGCCTCCCCTCACCTCATCACCTGTGCTGCTGCTTGCGTAGCCCACCCACCGCCTCTGTGCGATCACACCGCAGACACCCCGCTCCTCTCAGACACGCCTCCACAAAGCACTGTTAGGGCTCCCCAACACGCACCCAGGCCGTGGCAGGAGGTTAGATATAAGGGCACAGCCAGGGCAAGACAGACAGGTGGGGACTAACAGGAAGGATGCACTTACCACTCACTGTATAGGCTCCTGCCGGCCCACAGAGTGCCAAAAAGCAAAGAAAAGCAACAGGTTAATGGGGCAGCAGGTGTGCAATCCCACAGCCAGCACCTTCACCCCGTCCCACAGTGATGCTGCCAAAGCAGCGGGCAGCCCCGTCCCCCCAGAGCAGCTGCTGGCTCCTGGGCATTAACCTCCATAAGATGGAGCCAGGCACAGCAGCTCCTTTCTCATCAGCCACGGTGGGGCAGGACTTGGGGAACAGGACCCCTCAATTCAGGACATGTCCCCTTCCCTGTACCTTGGTGGCTTCTGTTCAGAGTTTAAGGAGACCTCCAGGTATCCAGCACTTGTGCATTGGGGCAGGGGCCATGTGAACCTGGAGGCTGGTCACCTACACGCTAACATAGCCAGCCCCTCTCCAGTCACCACCTGAACTGTCCAAGCACTGCTGGCAGAGGGGCAGGAATGTTGGAGACTGACCCCCCTCCTCCAGCCTGGTGGCCGCCACAGCCAGAGGCTCCAACCTGAGGCTATCCAGCAGGTCCAGGAGTAGTTTCTGCATCCTTTCATCCTTCTCATAGGTTTCCAGCAGTGCGATGGCCTCGTCGTGGTTCTGACAATACACCCTGTAGACGCTCTCCAGCTCTGCACGCTGTGTCAGGAACACTGGCCCTGCAGACAGCAGCAAAGCAGGACTTCAGCTGGTCCCCAGCTGCCTCCAACAACACTGGTGTGTCTCATAGTGAGATGCCCAGTGTCCGCTTTCCACACACAGAGCTCAAGATGACAGCGCTACCAGAGCACCCAGGATGCCTCCTCAACACCCACTAGCACAGGGAGATCAATCGATCCAGGTCTCCCAGGGGTGAGCAGTGAGGACACTGGTCACTGGAGCCATACAGAGAACAAAGGCATGGGCTGCCCAAGGCCTGAGCAGCAAAAGCTGGCAGTACAGGAGTGAGGAGTGGGGCTTGCTTTGGGGCAAGGGGCCACAGGCACCGTGTCTCTCAGCATAGCGACCCACGGGGCAACAGAGGTCTCCTTGGCTTTGCTGCTGGACTGATGCACAGCGCCAGGGATCAGCGGGGAGGAAGCCCAGTGCCAGTGATCCTCTCCCAGCATTTATACTGTTTTACTGCGCCACTAGCAAAGCCCATCCCAGCCCGCTGAGAAAAGCTAACAGCAGAATTCATACCGATGGCATCTGAAGCCTCCAAGGCGGACAACAGCTGCTTGGAGAAGCTAATTACCATGTGGATGTTTCCAAAAAGACCTTCAGAGTCTATGTTCTGCATCTGGAGAACGGGAAGAGAGATGTCATGGATGCGGAAACATGTCCCAGTCTGACTCAACAGCCCCTGCTTGCCCTCCTGCAACCTGTCAGTCCTCAGCTTCACAGCAGCCACCTGGTGTGACCTCCTGCCACCACAGTGACTTCTGTACTCACTCCCTCGTCCCTCAGTGCACTGAAACTCTCACTCCTCATGTGTCCTACCACAGTGTCCTCCCCAGCAACTTCATCCAAGCCTCTGTTCACCTGTCATTCTCCCTCTCCTCCCGCCAACTCTGTCCCCATGCCAAGACGGCATATTTTCTTTCTCCTGACAATGAATTTAACCTACAACTCAAATGAAGAGGAACATTTCCTGCCCCAGGAAATGAATCTGTGACACTTGCTGCCAGGTCTCTTGCTCTCAGCAACAGTGAGAGCTCAGCAGGATCTCAAAACAGATGGACTATTGCTATGAGTGCAGGGAGCACCGAGAACCATCCTGCTCCCCTCAGCATAGCTGAATTTCCTCTGTGGGTTCTCATGCTGCTGCTTGGCCACCTCTGTGAACAAAGTGGACTCAGTATCCTCACCTCATCCCACTAGTGCTGCACTACAGCTTGTCCCCTGGTCCTACCTGGGCCTGCTGCAGGGGCACCATGATCCTCTCCACGCACATCTCCAGGTCTCTGATATAGTCCCGCTCTGTCTGGAGCAGTTCTTCAATAACCTTGGATCTCTTCTCCAGCATCCTTTGCTCTGGGCTCTCAGTGGCAGCCGAGGATGTCTCCAGGGACGGTGTCTGGGAGGACAGGAGAGTCATCTCTGCAAGACAGACAAGCAAGATCAGCATCCTCCAGTAAGGATGCAAGGAAAGGAGACGAGGAGCACCCAAACTGTGCCACACGCAAGACTGCCAAATGTGACTGTTAGACACCAAGACTGTCCACCCAAGAACCTTTCCAGAGAGGCCACTGCTGGCACTCCCAGGCCAGCAGGGAGCCCCAGTTTGCTCCCACAGCCTGCCCTGGCAGCACCAGTAACGCCGCAATGCCCCCAGCATCAAGGCGGCAGGCACCAAGCAGCACAAACCTGCTCCAGACGGTCCCCCCTGACGCCGCCCGGGTCCAGACCCCTCTCTGCCGCCCCAGGAAACTCCGTGTGGCCGAGCGGAGCGAAGAGGAGTCCCGCTCCCCTCCTCGCCCACGGTGTAATGGCAGCCGCCCCCTCCCCTCAGGCTGGGAACAGGGTCTCCATTCTCCAGCCCCGGGGCATTTCCATCTGAATGGCCCAAGAGGCCCGGGGCACTCACAATGGGGCTGCTGGCGGCAAAGCCTGGAGCCGGACCTCGGCAAGCACCGCCGGGCAGGGCCGGGAAGGCCGGGGCGGCCGAGGCCTCCGGGGCCAGGGTGGGCACCCCGAGGCCCGTGGTGGCCAGCTGCACCCCTTGGGCGGCCACGCTGCCATGGCGGGCGGCCCCGGGGTGGGGAG
>KZ507369.1:0-13310 GCA_002844005.1 Limosa lapponica baueri
AGGGATCAGCCATGCCTTCAGTCAGAGACGTGACTACTTATGGGAAAAATTACAGCCTCAGTGGTTGCAAAACTGATCCCAGAACTTACTTTTTTCAGATCAACAACTTCCTATCTCAGTTATATCACTTCAGCAGCAGTCCCCTTGTACTTTCAGCCACAGGGTTTGGTTCCTGTGTACCAAGGCCTTTGCTTTCATAGCAGTGACTCCTCGTTTGTCCGATGTTCATCTGACTCTGGTTGGTTTGCTTGCAGCCAGAACTCAGCGTGAAGCCTCCTTCCAGCCAGGGGAAGATGTGCACGTTCCCACAAAGCTGGAGTTTTTTTGCGTTCCTGCAACCAGGCACCATGGAACAGGTTAGCAGCTTTTGCATTTAACTTTTAATTATAGTCTGATCAGTATGTTTTCAACAGAAAGCATCTATGTTCCTTTATGTGTACAAAAGAAAGAAAAGGATCTGTTCTAGCCATGGCAGAGGTTCCATTTTTTTGTTCTTTTGCACCAAGTGAAAATCCTGATAAAGTTAAGTTCCAAAAATACCCTTTTTTTTTAATTTAAATCTTCATGGTATTCAAAACTTCATAAAAACCAGTAGAATATTATTCTTATTGCCAGCACAGAGTTAGAAACACATTGATTAGAATTCCAAGATAGTCAAGTTTGAATAAATGGATACTGATTCAGGTTTGTTATGGTCTGCAGTAAAGCCGCAGAAGTTAACTAGCTCCTATCAGCAGGATCCGGACATAGCAAGTAAAACCTGAGGAAATGAATCGTGAGTTCATGTAAAGGGAGCGCAAATTCAGCAAAGCTCATGTGGAAACTGCTTGAGACTCATTTGGCCACACGGTGGCATCGTATGTTTAGAAAGTTAGCTGTGTAGCCTACACTGAGTGCTTCAATGCTGCTGAAAGGGTGTTTAGGTTCCCACTTTTATAGACTGCGAAGTAAAAGCTCCTATATGAAATTATTTTCATCTCTTTCCCATTAACTCTGCATAATATAGACCATGAGGAAAAAACTCCATTCTTGGTGAGGCTCCTTCCCTGGGCTATATCAGCAGGTCCTGGAGAGAGTCTGCCGTGATGGTTCTATTTATATCAGTATTAATGAATTTCCAGGTGATGCTTAAGGAGAAAAATGAAACATACAGAATATGAAAAACAAGCGTTTGAATTCAAATTAGGGTTTTTTTTCTTTATTTTTAAAGGCTCGTGTTTCTGTGAATGTACTGTTTCACATGCAATGGGATGATTTTATTTTTTTTTCTTTTAAGGGCTGTGTTTCATATTGTAGCTCTGTCTCTAGAATGTCTTTTCAGTCTGGAAATACAGGACTAGAGATTCTAGACTAACTGACCTCATGCTAACGCAGACCGACAGCCAGCTAAGACTATCATCTTCTCAAACATATGGTGACTTCATGACCTCTCTTCTCTAACTATTGAGCTCAGAACCAGTGGAAATCTGCTGAAGGCTGCCTGGCCTTTCTTAGCTCCAAGCAACTGCTTTTGCAAAGATGTGTGCTGCTTTTGCCTTCTTTCGTTCAAGTCTTGCCCAATTGTAATGGAGATGACTCTACAAACTGTGGGTTTATTTGTCCTGCCTGTCACTCTAAATGGAGCTTCCTGCTGCTACTGGATGGCATTTTGTCACTTGCCTGTGACAATAGGCTGTAAACTGCAGGGTAGACGTACTCTTAAACCCAGAAGATACTAACACTAAATCGCATAGATTATAGTCCTACTGTGGGGGAGTTTCCAGGTCACAGGCTAACACCCTTTCATCGCTTTTTTGCACCAAGATTGTGTAAAATCAAGCTAGAAACCTGGTCCATAATGGTAATAGTTTGCAACACTCTTTAAAGACAAGACTCTTTTTAGTCACTTCCTCACGTGTATTTTTAGATGCTCTAGCTGAGCTAGTTAGGTGTCTCAAGTCACTTTGTTTCTGCCAGTAGGAAAGAGAGAATACACTAAGAAGCCTTTTAAGGGCATTCAAGAATATACTGGTATGTAAAAAAGAGGAAGCAGACACAAGAGAGTTCTGGAAACAATTGTGGCTAATTTTGTGAACTAGTGATAGATGTGTGTTTGTTCGCAGAGTGAAAAAACAAACCCACAAAATCCCAAACTATTTTATTTAAAACACTGTATACTTTTGACTTGCATAAAATGGAGAAGGTTTGGTTTTATTTGTTTGCCAAGACTATAGAAAATCTAAAAGGCCTTAGTTCCAGGTAATTCTAATAATACTGTCTTTCAGTTAAAGGAAACTACTGCAAGGTAACAACGTAGAACCAAGCAGCTGTGTGTTTATATCAAGCACACCTGGTTTATCTAGATTATCTTTAATTTCTTCAAAATTATTTTTTTCTTTTCTTGTGTTAGAATACAGTGAAATTTTGCTGCTCTTCAGTCTTACATACATATGTTAAGATTGTTACTCTCTGGTGGCAGTGATGCAGAGAATGGTTCTGATCTGCCGTTGATATGAGACATAGCTTCCACCGTGTTCTTATTAAAGGATAGCTGAGAATGGGACCCCGCTGAGCCAAAGACTATGCAGACAGAGAGATACAGATTATTTCTGTTCCAAAGAGCTTATAATTAGCTGCGTTCACACATGCATTGAGCACAAAACCAGCCCTCTCAGGCCAAAGATGTCAGAGAATTTTGTGAATTCCAAAGAATGGTGATATCACATCAGTGGCACTTTTCAGCAGGGTATTTTGGGGATATATTCCCCTTTTTGGGAAGGGGAGATTGCACTATACTTCCAAACAAGCCACTGGGCTTCAAAACTCTCTGAGCCTAAATTAGCAGTATTTGAAGTCACGTGGAGGAAACACATTTGATACTTTTAACTTTCCGGTTATTACTTAGTGTTTTAGTTACACTATATTGCAGAACTCTGGCCCTTGCAAAAGAGGTCAAACCTGACTTCTGGAAAACAGTGGAGTTAAATTATAAAAGACTCTCGTTCATGTTTTAGGGTGTAGTGAACACAAAAGTCATTGTACCTCTTTTTAAGGTAGGTATGTTAGGCTCTGTGTTTCCTGTTTTGATGTAGACTTGAATTTTTCCAAGCCAACTACAGTCACAGTAAGTGAAATTCTGTAAAAATGTTGATATTTGATGAAACTAGTTTTAGGCTCAGCCCACCGATTGTCTTGTAGCGTGACCTCAGCACAAAATTCCTTTGACTTTAAAAGGTATAGTCGAAACCTACACACTGATGCCCTTTTATATATGTATTATTCAGCTCTGCGTTTAATTGGCTGCGGTTGAGAGCTATAAGCTTGCAGTTCCTTACCTGATTTGTCTTCTGTTTTTTTCTGGGATTGCCATATATGGTTAAAAGAAAGAGTCTGACTGTGATCAGAATGGCGTCCTTAGGTAGTCACAAAGGAAGTTCTGCGTTTTGCAAGTCTTTGCACTTCCCTTTACAAAACCCTCTGCCTGCTAGTAACCAACTCTCTTCTATAAAAGGAGAAAGAAAGGGTGCAGTGAAGAGGTGAATCTGATTGTGGGTAAAGATGGTAATATATGTGGTATATCTTAGAAAATGTACTTACAGGTGGGATAAAAGCCTCCTGTCGTAACCTATTAACTGAGAGGAAACATGTCACCAAGATGCAGCCTCTATGTCTACAGCAAAGCTGCAAAGCCTGACTTTACTAAATTAAATTGTAGTATGTCTTGCACGTCTATAGATCATAAAGATTACTCTGGGCTGTGGACTAGATCCTGGTGACTGAAACAAATGCATGACCCGCAGCAAGGGGAGAATGTGAATCTGAAGTTCTCCTCGGCTGCCCCAGCCTTGTCTTCCTTGACACACTGTAGCATGTGTTTTGAGTGGGGGCTGGATCCAGAGATCCTTTCCACCCTGTATTATTCTATGAGTCAGAGCCGTTTCATGGGAGGAGCCAGGTGGAATTACTACATGGCTAGATCAAATAGTTGAAAGGTGGAATAAGTTATGTGAAAAAACATTCTAGGGCTTATGTATGGAGCACTAAAGAAGATATGAGATGTTGACCATGCTGACTTTTGCACTCCACAGAACTAAAATAATAAAAATCAGGCTCTCTGGAGTAGAGGGGAAGAGATACTTTTGTTGCTTCCACTTTGAGAGAATTTGGAGGAAGACATTACTCTTTTGTTATCCACATTTTCTTTATATAAAACCCTACAAAGTATCAATTAGCCTAAACACATATAGTTTAACAATTAAAAATGTTGAACTAGGGCTTACTTTGTTGTTCTTAGAAGAGATTTACATAAAGAAAGCTGATTCCCATGGCTTTTACAAGTCAGCTTGCTTTCAGTTTATTGAATGTAGGAAGTGCAGAGCAGCTGAAATATGAGAGAATATAGTTTGGGTCAGATGTTCACAAGATACATGTGCAAGCAGTATAGCTGTTTATATAGCTGCTCCTGCTGTGCATACAGTTGTGATTGCTCATGCAACTGAGAAATATGATTGTGCATCAAACTGGAAGAATATCCATCTACTTCAGAGTGACGGGGGATTCACTTGGCAGAGAGAATTTAATCAGGGTACAATCTGAAGTCCTCTCCACTTCAGCAGGCTCTATGGTGGAAATGATAAGGCCATCATGTGGCCAGGTGTCAGCCTTGGGCTGCTCTGAAATGGGACCTCTTGGAACCGGGAGAGTTCATGGTTCATCCAGTGATAAGCCTAGCTGACAAGCTGTCCTGAACTCTGGCATTTCCCAGCTTTGGGATGCTTATGTTGGCCATTTTAATATGTTTTTAATATAGTTTGATATATAGGTGTTTTGGTCCTCAAACCAGGACAACAGCACTTATAATTTATTTCACAACAAGGCCTATGGCCCAGCTTGGAGGATGAAATCTTTTACTTTAAGAAACCATCTGCTATAATCTTTGTATAAACCAGAGTAAATTTAACAAGGCAAATAATCCATAACAAGAGAACCTTCTCCATGAAATATGCAATCTGTGATGCTTAGAAACTGTACCCAACCATTTCTGTTTAATTTCTCTTTAGCCCAAGTCTAGTTTGAATTAAATACACCAGATTACTTACTGCATTACTGAACTCTTTTGTATTGTTTGTGAAGGTTTGTAATCTGTGTTTAGTAAAAACTGCAAAGTAGAGCAAGTCTGTAACTGAACAAGGGAGTAAAATGGAAGAATTCTGTCTCTGAATATCAACAGTCCTTGGTTTTGTTTCTTTTTTGGTTGTTTATGTTTTGGTATGTTTTTTAAAAAGGCTGCTTTCCATGAAGGAATTTTTGAATTTGTTCAGAGTATTTATTCGAATAAGGACATTTTCCACAGAGTCTGACAATTTGGAACTGTAGCTGTTTCCATATATAGTACTTCAGGATGAAAAGCAGAGGATCCTTTTGGTCCGGACGGAAACAGAACGTCTCGTTTCCTCAGAGCACAGACTGCATTTCATCTGTTTCAATTGTAACGTGCGCAACACTACGCATAGTAGCACTGTGGCCCAGATTTTTTGAGCTGGATATGAACACAGATAGTTTCCTGGTGTGCTATCACAATTGTGTTCTTGTGGTCAGGCTGTTTGGTCTACTGATCCAAAACCTTGGAAGTGTTAACACCAGCAAAGACAATAAACTGGAAATCCAGTGAAAAAAATCACACGATTTTTGAGCATTGTGTCTGGCAAACAAAAAAAGTGTTTGAGGAGGAGATGGGATAATCTCAGTAACATTCCTGAACTCCTTTGCACCTTTGTTCATCTCCTTAATGCATACAAATTCTGTCTCTTTATCCAAACAGTGGGAGAAAATCCCTTACAAACATCTTAGATTTGTAGTTACTAGTGAAGGAAGTCTTTTTCAGCAGGACAGCTGTGTTTCTTGGCAGTGTACAGTATTTACACCCACCATGTAACAAGAAACCAGTGTTTTGTCATCTGTTGTATGGAGGACTCTTACGTTTTGAAAAGAAGTGATGGAAACATGATCAGGGCTTGTGTGATTTTAAGAGCCATTAAGTAAACTAATAGATTTCTTGCAATTTTAGAGTGTTTGAGCAACTAGCACTGCTCTGCTTTAATTGTTACCTGCAGCTTCTTTTCCCATATCACTAACTTCTTCCCTACCACCTGGGCTAGATTTTAGGTATTAATTTTCTTTTTGTGCAGTGCAGTTGTTTTTTTCACCGTGGTTCATCTTTTTGACTGCTTCCCATATTTCTGTCCAGCTTAAGTGGAGCGTGTCTATCAGAGTCCAAAGTCCTTGGCTTACCCTTCACTGAATAAACAAGTGCCCGTGATAGGATGGTTATTGCCCAAAGCAATCCTTGCCAAACCAGTGCAGATTACGGGAGCGCCCAGTTGTTGCTGACTGTTCAGTGCTGGGATCTCTGCTCCAAGAGTATCTGGTAAAAGGTGAGACACCAGATTAAAGTGTGAGAGATGAAGCAGTTCCTGCCTCATGCCTTTCCCAGAGGTTGCTGCCTTCACACAGCCACGTCCCTGTACATTTCAGCATCACCAGATTACGCCAATCAGTTACAGGTATTCTTCAAAACTTTGGGCTATAAAAGCATGGTTCTGGAGCAGCTTCCTGTGTGGTTCGGCTGTCCTGCCGATTGGAGCCATAAGTCTGGAAGGAAGGTAGGGCAGCAAATTGTTTCCACCTCTGTGTTTATCCCATGTGTGGGTAGTCCAGTACCTTCACAAAACAAGTGTCGCACATCCGTCTCTCACAGATGCTCTCCAGAGCAGAACATACCAGCTTTCTCTCTATTTTCTGTTTTCAAGTTGTACTTTATTACACGAGAGTGAAACCATCGTTAACAACAAATGGTCTTAAACTCTAAATCCAACTATTCTCCAGAGTACAATGAGCTTTCTTGAAGGTCAGACTGGCTTTATACAGCTTGGGGCCTACTATGCATTACACAAGAAAAGGATAAAATGTGCTTTTATACTGAGTAAGGTACCAGTGAGATCAAGATCATAACTGAGAGCTGTGATAGCTTTGAAGGGCTGCCATGTAGAGGTGACTCAGAGCATGTGTGTCCCCAGACAGTGCTCGAGTTGCAGTTTATAGCGGCGGTTTTCCAACGTTAAACAGGAGGTATGTCACAGATCGGAGTCCAAACCGACAAGTTCAGCCAGGCCTTTAGGTTGGGCTCCCTGCTGGCAGCTGATGTGGGGAAGAGGAGATTCAAGGTGGAGGAGGGAAAGAAGGTGAAGCGGTAAAACACTCTGTGCGAATGGTTGGGAGCCACTGGGGAAATAAAATAAGGTCCTGAATTAAGAGGCAGGAAAACTCTGAGTGAAAAAAAAAAAAATTTTTTTTTTTTTTTTTTTTTTTCTCCAAGCCCTGTCCTTGTCTTGCCCTATGGCCTCAGGCAGGTTAGTTGTTCTCTTGTACATCTCTAGCTCGTGGAGCCATGTTGCAAGCATGCTGTGGCAGAGATTGTCCGTACAAGTATTGAAAGAGTGGAGAGCATAGTGGCCCTGGCTTCACTCGAGTGCTGTAGCAATAGGCTTTCTAACACCACAGGCCAAAAATAGCCCTGACGTTACAAGCATCCCTGGAACCACCTTTTATTCTCATCCTGCAGAGGGAAGCCCCCTCCCTTAGGTCCCTCCTTTCAGAGCCAGCGCACCTGCCGAGTGGTGGAGTTGTACAGAATAAAACACGCTGGTTCCAGTGGCTTCAGGTGCACCCAAAACCCCCTCACACACAAAGGCAGCCGCACAGCTGGCAGGAGCATGAGGCCACCACCAAAACTGTGTGTTAGACTATACCTTATGCCACTCAGGACCAGCCAGCTGTTTCTATGGCTACTACTGCCTTTCTCTCAAACACGTATACTTTTGGTTCTGAGGAGATCATGTTATATTATAGAAAAGAATTACGTACTGCTTTATGCTGCAGCATTTCTTGAGCTAGTAAATATCTGACCTCCTATAATAAAGACATTTTCCACTTCATGAATTGTTATAAATGGGTAGGATTTTCCTCATCTCTGATTTATAAATGCATCCAGTTTGGCCTCGAAAATCCTTGTTCTGGTTTCCATGACAACAGGTCTGGTTTTTGAGGCTATTTCTTCCCTTTACTTCATCTTGGGTTGGAAAGAGTTGCTGTCCCTTCCCAGTAACAGTGTGATGGGCAAGCAAAATTATTGCCTTGAAGGAAACCAGAAACTTCAGCCGTTTTTTTGAAACACGAGTGAGAAATGCATGAGAAGAATGGCACCGCCAGCCTAGCATGGGCTTGAGTCAGATTTTCTCTACACAGAAAGTCAAGTGCATGTGTAACCCCAGGAAATGCAGTCATATACCGCCTGGTTATGTACTTAACAAACTGATCCCGTAGCCTTGAATAACACTGTGTTGGCACATAGGACAGTAATCAAACAAAGAGGATCTAGCCAGTCTGTTCATATGGTAACTTTATAGATTAATTAGTACTGAATGCACTTTATTGTTTGAAATAGACTCTCACCAGCTATATTTTTTTCCTCCAGTAGATCCCATTTTCAGTTATGGGCTGCTAGGACTGTCTCTTTCATAGATCATTCACGGGTCAGCCGTGTTCCTTCAGTGTGAAGCAGTGCATTTGAGCCTGTGAGTAGAAAAGGCATCATAAATAATCTACAGCTGCTTTGCAAGGATCTCTCTAGTGTTTTTTTGCACTTTTAACATTTCCAGGAAAAATAAAGGTAGACAGCTGCTGATACTCTGTGGTACAAGTGGTTTCTGCTGTTTTAAAATGATAAAGAGGTGGGTTTTGCAAACTCCTCCTCTTGGTTCCCTTTTCCTGCAGAGAAGAATCACAATATACCTACATCTTTGTGTGTAATAAAGACCTTCAAATGTTCAGTCCACTAAAGTCACAGATGAAACGTTTGTCTTTTTCTTACCACAGAGTTCGTCTTAATTTATGTGAATAAAATAAGTTGGGGAACCACAACGTCTAAGGTTTCATTGTATTATGGTATTATAATCTCATTTGCATTTGAGCTGGGAGCAGCATGATAAATCGTCTAGCTGTTCCTTAAACTAGAACAGGGTTGCTCCAAGTGTTTAATCTGAATGCTGGAGTTTCCAGCCTGTCTTTTGGAGCAGAAGATCCAAGTGTAGTTTAGGTGTTCTCCATTAAGACAGAACACGGGAGTATCTCATTTAGGCATGTTTTATCGAAACTATTGTAACCTGTGCAAAGAGAGATCATATCTGTAATTTGCATTAGAGGCTAATCTCTGATGCAGTAACTAATGCATCTCACAGTAGGATGAGATTGCCAATCATACATAAGCATCACTGAAAGCCAAGCACAGTTAAGAGTGAATCAATATCAGACACAACACAGAAGTGATTTAGTGAACACAAAAGTGATTTAGTGATTGCCTTAAATAACCATGCACAGGTTTTCCCTTTTGTCGTGACTAAAACATGATGAACAGCCTGCCGTAACAGCAAGTCCCTTGGTGAGAATGAAGTCATAGCAGTGCCATTTCTAGCTGCATAGCCAGCTAGAAACAATATAAATGTGCTTGTTTTCTGTGCCCTACTGTTACATGTAGGGGATTAAAAAAGTGAGTCATTTGCTGGAAAACGTACTAATCCTGTGGCAGTAGGATGACTCTTAAGAAAGCTCTTGCATCCTCTAAATGCTAATTGTAAGAGTGGCGAGTGGTAAATTTTTGCTTTGACTAAAGCAAGGACATAGAAAGTAGACACAATGGAAAACAGTGAAACCTACGCCTTTGCATATGGCACTTTTACCTTTTCAGATATCAACTTTTCCTTCTCTCTTCTATCAGAACGCTTTCATGGTTTTATAACCCAGGGCATTGGAAAAGACGTGATTTTTACATGTTTGGGTTTGTCTTAATTTCTTGTGGCAAAACCTCATGCGCTGTTGCACCCCACAGAAGTATTGTGTTGAATTTCTAAATGTTATTTGTGGCACTGTCTGAAAGTTCCTCCAAACAGTTAACTGATTCCTGCTTTTCATGTAGCCCAGGGCAAGTTTAGAGGAAATAAATGTAACATGAGTTAGTCATCCTTAAATAATCTTAAAGCAGGGAGCCCTACATTAACAGCAGGCTGATAATAAGCTCTGCAGTGCTATCTCCAGTATAGCTTTTCTCATGACTTGGAATAAATGTATGAACTGTCATTTATTTGTTTGCCTTTTTTTTCTGCTGGAGAATTTACTGTCTGGTTGCTGAAGTATCAATTATTCTTGTAAAATTGAATAGTACTGTCTTAGGATCATGCACATAGAAGCTAACATAATTTGAGACATGATAAAAATTAATAAGATACCAGCTCTGTTAAGGCATCTGTCATAGGTACCTTTTTGTGTGCTAGAGGGTAACTCCTGTGTTAAAAGAACAGCAAAGAATGGGGTTAAAAAGAACCAGCAGACTTGATCTAACCCTGTAATTTTTTATTTTTGCAGGCTTCTGCTGTCAGACCATCTGCAGCTGTTGTCGGTCGACCATTGATGTGACCTCTGAGAGGTAGAAACCCATTCTGTTCCCTAGCTGGTCGTTCAAGTCTTTTTATTCTAGCATTTAAATTGGATTTTATTTAATTTTATTTAAATCCATTACATCAACACTTAATGAACAGAAGCCCTCCCGCTCTGCTCTGTGGCATCCCATTGTATACCAGCATTTTATTCTTCTTAGTGTCCTATACATATTCATTTCCCTTAATCTTTCATGCTAATGAATGTTTCCCTTTCCCATTCTTTTTCTCTTCTTGATTATTATTAAATGTCTGGATGATACTTAAATGTCAGAAAAGCCCTGAGAAATGTCACTTACTGGAGAAGAGCACAATAGTTTATATTTAAAAAGCCCTGAGTGTGGTGATACCTGCTTTTCAGGCTGTGGGGCTGTTCTGATCACCCCTCAGAAAAAATATATCTCTTGAGAGAAATACATTTATGTTGCTGACGGTGTTTTGATTTTGAATTTTGAGACTGAAATTGGAGGTGCAGAAACGAATCCTATCTTCTCTCTGGTTCCTCTCTGGTTCATCTCTGCCCTGACATGATAATGGGTCACTTGGAACAATCAGCTGGTTTCATTAATTATTAATGCTAACACATGGCAAAAGCAATTTGAGATTCACTGGATGTGTGTGGGTCTGTTGAAGAAAATGTAAAGGGGGCAATTATCAATCTGAAAATAAAAAAGAGTGGCAAGTGCCAAAGAGGAGGGGGAATCAGCAGAAGGCTTAGGTATGGCTGGAAGAAGAAAAAAAAATATTTTATTTTACAGTCAGATGCATATCTTAAGTTACATTAAAGTGAAAATTCCTAAAGCAGGGCATGTAGTTCACATGAGTATTAGGTTACTTGGCTGAACTGTGGTCTGTGCAAATATGCATTTTACAAGCCTTTAGAAGAATTTTGATACTTGCTGAGTGTATAGAAAAAGCAGTAAGATATTCACTTTTAGGGAACCGTATACCTAGAGAAACAAGAATATAAATCTCATCCATGCATTTTTAGCTTTCTTGTCTATTTATGCTGAGGGGAGAAAACAGAAGTCTTGAGACCATGGAATAAGAGCTGCTATATAACATGAGTGCTATTTGAAGGTGACTTTTTGTCTCCACCAGCCTAATGAACAATGAAACTGTATGAATTTGCCCCAAAGGGTGATACAATGGGAGGGGTTATTCCTATGGTCTCTCCCTCTGTTTGCTGCATAGACTCTGTGCATTGTAACAGGAGCTCATGTTCTGGGAGTTTCAAAATGACTGACAAAATCAAGAGCAGAAGGAGCTCTCCATGCATTTTTTTTTCCTGTCTCCCTAAAGAAAAAGACTACATTGACCAGCTTTGTGCACAACAATAACATCTTATTTGAATATCTTAAAGAACAGTTCCTGAGAGAGTGGTGTGTTCAAAACCCCTACCCCAGTCTGTGGTGTATTGCCAAGCTCTGCTGGCCTCCTCTAGATGTTGTCTGGATTCAGCTTCCAGGAAAGCTTTCCCTCCTGATGGCCAGAGGCCTCAGTGACACCAGAGCCATCTGTGACACAGCCTCAGATGTGTCAGCCCGGTTTTATTCTGCGTTACCTGACCGCAGTGGCACTAGGCAAGGCTAGAAAGGTTAACAGCTCCCCCCACCCCCAAATTGCTAAGGAGGGACAGGGGAGAATAAAACACGCACCAGCTTGCTTTTGCTCAGGCTGCTGCAGCTTATGCAATGCCACGGATTAATGAAACTCCAGGCTGCCTGATGAAGTTTTTCCCACAGAGCAAAATATTAACTAAGTGAATTGATTGCATTTTCATTTCTTGAGGGAGTGTTCAGCCCACACATCCTATTGTGTGTCTGATGACAAAGACGTGTCTGCTGTAGCAATATTGTGTTATCTCACAGGTGCTTTGTGCTACATCTTGAGCTGTTGCCTCTGATGTAAAAGGAAATGGAAATTCTTGCTCAGAAGACCTATCTGACAAAGAAATACATTCTTGTAAATTCAGTGTCCCAAACTTAGGAAATTACAGTAGCTGCTGCTGCAAAATACTGTGATAAATCCCTGTCCATCTGGAACGTTTCCGAAATCCACTACAGATTGCCAATTAATTGCACACTTAGTTCTATGTAATAAGGACAGATAATAGACTGTATTAGTGTAAGTCCCCCAGAGGCAGTGGAAATACATCACAATATTCTTAAATAGCATATTTTTATTAAAGGAATGCCTACGAGCTTCTGTCTGGTAATAGAAACCTATTGTGCCAGGAACTGTACATGTAATGAAAGGCCAGATTTACAGCACATAGCCCTATTTAGTGAAGCACTTAATTGCTTACTTCAAGTACCAGTTTAAATAAAATGATCTCATCTATTTTCTAATTAAATGTGGGAAAATATAGTGTGGCTGGTTGGGACACAAGGTTTTTAAATCCTCTTCTAAAGCAGGAGAAACTGTAAATACTCTGTCTTACGCTCTTAAGATTAAAATGAGACTTGTATTACAGAAACATATCTTTAAAGAATGGTGTGTGAAATATTTAGGATTTTACATACATAAATAAATCACATATTTTTTGCTACTATATGGAGAAATTTTTGTGGCCAGTTAGGATTTAAAATAAAATTCCTATTCATTAAACTAGTTACATAATGGGAAGATGTCATTTTTACAAACACATATATTTCATTTTATTTGGATTAATCAGGTTTTTCTGTGCTCTGCTGAACATAATGTCATTGATGACCTTTTTGCTGCTACAGTAGTTTGAATATTTTACTGCAGTGTTTCTGGGAGGCGATTCAGTAAACAGTA
>KZ507369.1:13320-32251 GCA_002844005.1 Limosa lapponica baueri
ACGTTATAGTGGGTTGTATTTCAAAACTTTGAAGATAAATGATGATTAAGGCGGATCCATGATTCCATGAAACAAACAAACAAAAAGAGTAAAGTAGTTTGAATATTTTACTGCAGTGTTTCTGGGAGGCGATTCAGTAAACAGTAGTTGTTGTCCAGAGGATATAAAAGGGGAAAATCTGTATGTTTTGAAATCAAGTCATATTGTCACAGGATTGTTAGAGTCGGGAAAAAAAATGCATCTTCGTATTTTATTTTCATTTATTGCCACAGTTAGTTGTTTCTGCTTATCTGTGACAACCATGATAGTAGTGTAATTTTTTTCTGTTTAAAATTTTCTGAACATTTTGTGTTTGTCTTGTATAACCAGCAACATTTTAGTACATGAAATCATAATACTAGGTATATCTCTGTACATCCATGTGAAAATCAGTACTGTAGTACCTGAGACGTCTGTACTGGTGCAGAAAGTTCATTTTAACTTGAATTGCTCTCAGAAAAGTTTTGGATTAATTTAGAATGCCTTGGAGGGCTCCCACTGAAATGCCTTTGCCTGTAGCTATAACCTGTTCTTAAAACTACCTGATTTTTTACTTTCCTAACATGTTGCTCCTGTGTGTGAGAAGTTTTTCAGCAAGGAGAAAGCTGACCACTTAGTTTGCCGCTATCAAGAAGAACCAGTTTTCTTTGCCATTTCCTTCCTTCTCTTGAGGTTACCACATGACTGATGAGGCAAAAATTCTGTCATGAGCCACTACGTGTAAGAAAAGCCAGATTGAGCCTGGACCTCCCTGCCTCCTCATGTATTATACATATGAAACTCATGATAATTTCATAGGATTTCGCTCTCTAAAAATAGTGTCTTCATGACCTAGGGCCTCTAGGTCTCCCCAGTAGCAGGCACCACATAAATTAAGCATTCAGCTCCACCTTCACTTTTGTGCTATAGACCCAGCTTAGCTTAATTCCCAGGAGTGCCAAGCATGCATTTGCTGGTTACAACAAGGGATGCTTTATTTATTACCCTTGGAATACTTGTGTCCATTGGGAGAGTCACCTTGCATTTAGCCTCCCACAAGCCCATGTGTAAGAGACATTATTATTTCAGAACAATTTAGCTTTTCTATGTTTACAGGAAAAAGTCACTTGAATAGATAACACCTAGATGGGTGGGTTTTCCCCTCACTTAAATGCTTTTTTTTTCTGTAGTCAAAGGCTTTTTTATGCTATCAAACTAGAGAATCTGATTCCTGTAATCCAGTCAAAGATGTTTATAAAGAGAGCAGTGGTTACTAACCAAATTGAAAACTGCCACTGTCGCTTTTCCGTCCTGATGAGACTCTTTCCTTTCAGCTGCCCCTGAAATCCACCAGTCTGGGAATTGTCTGCATCGCTTGTAGGCACATGCCTGCCTTGATAGTAGGTTGTGGAAATGCTGATTAGAGCCATTTGATCTGGATTGGTATTAAAGCACCTTGAGGAACTCCCTCTCATAGCGCAAGATAAAACTATTGGTTCCTCACATGTGACAGGTGTCTTAGACCTTAAAATACAAGGGGCAGGTTTCCCGAATCTAAAATCTGAATCTTACAACAGATTTCCATCTAAGTTTCTCTGTGATAGAGAGAACTTTCTCCTAGCTAGTCTTTTTTTGTATTATTATTAACAAAAAAGCTACTTTTGAAGATAAGAATGGATTTTCCTTGAGCTTTAAGACATCTCACTAAGTATGGCAAATTACCTGCACCTTTCTTATGTCCAGGTGCAAAGTATTTTAACATCTGATCATCATGAATCACATGAACACCTAATAAATGACAAATGAATGCCTACTGGCAGAAAAGAAAAAAAAAGCATGCTATCCAGTTAGCACATGTATGTGAATGTGTCTGTAAAATAAATATACGTTATAAGCACACATGTGCATGCCATTATAGCTGTGTATATTTATGCATTGCCTAGATATATCCTTCCTTTTTCTTTGATGTGTTGATGGTTTAATTTCAGAGCAGATAGACCAAGTCTTCAGCCATATGAATTATTTGAGTAGTATTGAAGTCCTGGTCATTTATACCACCCATATAGTTATGGGCTTGTGTTCTCTGAACTATGTAACCAGCTGTTTCTGTTTCTCATCTACATTTGCTGAAATGTGTTGTTCTGAAGTAACTTTTCTGTTTTGTTACCACCACTGACTGATAACAAGAACTGACAAATTTGTGTGTGTGTGTGTGTATCTACTATATATATTTAACAAACAGCATTCTTTCTCCCCCGCCTCCACAAACACACTCTTGTAAATCTAAATCAAAGCCCATTCAGGACATTTCATTTTAAGTGGTTTCATCTTACTGTAATTACCAAGTCATGTGAGGAGTAGCTAAACAATTGTCTGCACAACAATGGAGATGAAATAAAGATAGCCTCTAATTAATTCCATCTAGGTTATAATTAATTTTGACTGAGTTGCTCAGGACAATATCCTTAAGTCTCACAGACTTCTATAAAGAGGACTGATCGCCAGCTGCTGCTCTTTGATTTTTAAACCAGATGGGGCTATTTCCAGCTATTGCTTCAAAGGAAATGATGAGGATGAGGGTAGGGAGTGATTGATTGGCTTTGAATAGGCCTTGGGGTAAGACTGCTAGGAGGAATGCTCTGCTGGCAAGCTAGTCTGTGATAATGTCTTTCAGAGATTTTAGCGATGTTTTGTTGTAATTTGTCTTTAAACTTGTAAGAAACTCTTTTTTGTTTTATTAGGAAAAAAAGTGAAAATCTGTGATGCAATATCAGTAAATATTATATGCTGTGTGTTAAATTTGTTTTGGGTCATAGCGGTACTAAAGGTAGTGATGAAGGATATAAATATGAATGTTTCTAGTCTTTGTCATTTTTTAGAAACAAAAGATGAAAAATATCTGTTATATTGTTATCCTAGTTCTGTCTGTCAACGTAGAATTGTTCTTTACTTCATTATACAGGAAGCTTTGGTGAATAATTCATTAAAACTAATTTATCTGAGAAGTTCTGCTACTTCCTTTGTTTGCTGACAAATTGCAAAATTCTCAGATGGATTTGTTGTTAGAAATTATTCATAAATTCCTGGAATAAATAGTTCCCAGGTTGCTGGTAGGCTGTGCTCATTGGGAGAAATGGATGTATAAACTGATAGTGTGGCAGTTTCTCAAATACCACAGTATTTAGGTTTCTTGATTGGATAGCTAACACCTGCCATATTCTTAGCTATGACATGACTCCATCAGTTCTAGGCAGGCTGGCATCCCTAAAAGCACCCCCAGAAGCTTCTGTCTCAAAGGTACAGCTTGTCCCAGGCTATGTGGTGATGTGCTGAATACTTTAATGATCTTCAGCTGGCTTCGCTTGCTCAGTATCATTGCTGATCTTTGTAAGGAAGAGGCATGTCCCATCTATTTCATAAAGCTGTCATAACGCTGCTGAACATATGTCTGTTTTGAAGTAAATGAAGACTGAAAGTGGGACTTTCGCCCTTCAGTTCTCCCTCTTTAGTAATGCTGTGCTTTCCTTGCTCACAGTTTTAGGTCCTGTAAAGCATTGCTTCCCTGCTCTTTAGCAACTTCCAGCCTGTCTGGACACTAGGAGTAAATTGTCTTCTGAGACACTAACATACTGAAGCAGTAGAGTTATGGTTTTCAGACTAATACCTGTCCCCACTAGAGTGGGTGAGTAATTCAGTTCTTTGTTTAAAAGGAGAGATTTTTAAGTGACTCACACATTTGTTCTTTTTCTTCAAAGGATTCTTCCATGCTGGCAAAATCTCCCATGGAAAGTTCTACAGAAAATTCAAGGAAGATCTACCGTTTTGACAGTTTTGCGTTGATTCCTTCTGGCTTATTCAGGTATGTTATTAAATTAGCCGTGATTCCGTATTATCTACTCTCAGGCTGCATGACAGGAGCGTGCAGTACTGCGTACTAACAAACTAGCAGACTTGGCCTGTGACTCATTACTGAATAGGCACAAGAGACCTGTCCTTTTCCAGGATTTCTAAGATATTTCCTCATTAAACTCATTAGGAGAAAGACAAGGACTTAAAAAGGTGGAACTCTCTCTGAAGGCCCTACCTGACAGTTTTTAGAGCTAACACACATCTTGTGAATCACGCTGGGATGCAAAAGGGGCTTAGTTAAGGTGTATATGTAAAGGTGTTGTAAACATTATCATGTTGAGAAAGAATGGCTGTATGTGCTCATTTTGGTTCAAAGCATTCAGTAGTGCTCTCAAGTAGGGGTTTCTCAAGCTGAAGTCTTCTGAGGTTCAGGGCACAAAAAGCTTTCCACAACTACCTATCATCAGTATTAATACCTAATTCTGCCTAAGGCACAGTAATGTGATTTTTTTTTTTTTTGTAATGATTTTGTGACTTAAATGACTTTATTCATCAGTAATGCTGGATTACTGTGTTCCTGCCCTTCTAGTTTCTTCTTCCCTTTTCACTTGTTCCTGCTTTTGTCCTGCCCTCAGTTTTGTCAAAGGAATTTGTTATACAGCAAAGTGGATCAGGGAACTGATCCAGCTTAAAAATCACCTGATTTTAAAGCCAGATCAGTCTCCTGACAGGTTCACATTGTGGCCTCTTGGGCATCTACAGGGAAGAAAGGGGTGGTATTACCATGAGCTGGTGACATGATGTGAAGTCTTTAGCCACATAAATCCAGTCTGAGGGACATGATCATGATGTTGGCTGGGCTCTATGGACGGAACAGGGCAAAAATACTGCACCTCTCCTGAAAGCAATCTGAGCAAGAGGCTAATTGCTCACAAAAAGGAAGCACAACCCTGAGACCAGTCTAAGAAGGGTGATTTGGGAGGAAGGTGTAGCTCTATCTAGGGGAGCAATGCCTGTTTTGTGAAGAGAGTACATGTAAAAATGTGTCCATGCACCTTATTTCCATCTAGCTTCCTGCTCTTTTAGGCTGTGACCGTATTTTTAACAAGGCCAAGTGCTTGTGGTACTCGGAGTGGGGTCTGGGAGCCTCTCTTCCCAGAAATGGGTTGTGTGAATTTATTGTGGGTTGACTTTTGCTTTAAGTTTGGTACGGGAGTGTCAGTTGGGACTGTTGCACTGGGATACTCATGGAGTCTTGGACTCAGTGGTTATGGATCTGACTTGGAATTTCTTTGGTACTGCTAACACAGACTTGCTCCCTTAAAGGAACCGGTATCTTGAAAGGTCAAAAAACCCGTCCTATAAATCCCTGGGTCTGGGGCTGTGATGCCCTTATGCAGTTCTTTAAGACTAGTTTCTGCATTAAGTTTTCTTTGTCCAGTAAGAATTCCTCTGTCTCATTCTCATGTATCTGTACAGTCTCTGCTCTGTGTTTCCTGCACACCCATATTTTTAAGATCTTCCCTGTTAATGTGAAATACTTTTGCTTGTTCCATACATTAGAAACTGGAAAAATGTAGATGTAATTCTGGCTACTATTTCCTGCTTCTCTTCTCCTTTCTAGACTTTGTTCATGGCCAGTAGTGGTGTGTGGCTGCCTCAAGCAGTAGAACCTAGAATTAAGTGGGTGTGGGGAGGGATCCAACTGACTTCTCAGTTTTTAAGCTGGACCTACTCACAAAAGGTGCTCATTCAGATGTGGGTATGGCTTCTTCTGGGACGGTTTTGAGTCCCCTCCATCAGCTGGCTACTGTCCCACTTCTACTTCAGCAATTCCCACAGAAACTTTGGTTTTGGTCAAAAGGGTTCTTGGGGGAATAATAACTAATAAGAATGCTTCAGTTTCTAGTCCTGCAAAGATCAACTTTCAGGAGTCAGGCCATAATTCTCCAAGGTGATCTTAATGTGGGTAATTGCAAGAGGTGATTAGCCTTCTGACATTTTCATTTGGTCATTTTTTTTTTTCCTCCCCTTTTTTGTTTGTGGACCCTTGATTAATAAATTTAGCAAGACAATGGGCTTGCTTTTCTTAGTTCCCTTTTCAGTCCCTTCAGAGTAATCTACAGACCTCTAGTACTTCATGTGCTACAGTTTAAAAATGTACCATGCAATCTCATATCCTGTGCTCTGAATTTCATCAACTTTCCTTTGAGCTATAACTTAGAAATAATTACAACAGAAATAAGCACAGAAGAAGTGGGCGTCTCTAGAAACACTTTATTTGTGAGAGAGTCTCAAAATTATGAGCTATGGAAATGGCCTGATCGCAAATGATTCTTCTGTAGTCAAGATCTTGACCAACTTGTAAGTTTACTCTCTTGCTGATGTACTGCTGAGATATGCAGAATAGATTTTTGTCTTTTCCCTGTGAATAATTTTTTGCATGGCTTCCAGTTAGTCTTGAAAAGGAACTTAGTCTGATCTTGAGAGGGAAACGGAGAAAGGAGAACTAGATCAGCCCCACCCTGTTTCCACACATCTCCGTATTCATGCTTACTCTGCTCTTTGTGATCAGCATCTCAATGTTAGCTGCCTCTTGGACACATAAAATGATACCGGGATGGAATTTCATTTGGTTTCTTGAAACCAAAGGCCTTTTTATGGCTCCTCAGTTGTTCCGCCTTTGTCCACTTGGAACGGGTTTTGTGAATATAAGAAGCTTACTTAACCCAGGGTTTAAAGCTATTTTTATCCAGCAAAATATGCATGGAGAGAAGGCATTCAGAGATAGAGGACAGCACTGTTTGTTTTTTCTCAAGGTCTCCTTTATGCTTGGGAGAGGTGAAATTATTTTCTAGAAAACCTTGGTAATATTCAGATATCCTGCACACTGACACTGTTTGGGTCAGCTCTTGAGGGACAAAGCAGGAGATTCATTTGCAAAAGCCCACTGGTGTAGTCAATTCAAATCAACTGTAACTCCGTTGCTTTGGATGACAATTTCTACTGAGGTTCTGGATCCTGATCTCTGAGATATTATCAAATACGTGTAGAAATTTCTCCTTCCCAGACCGGTGTTCCTGCACTGTTTGTAATAATAAATAAGATCCCTCCTGTGTTCACCTCACTGATTAGGTACCTAAATTGCCACTACTGTAATAATATATCAAAGTGTAAGATCTTCTTAAAGCACAGATCCATAGTACAGCTTGGAGGTTAACAGACCCCTTTATGCTTCAGTTCCCCAATATTGGAAGTGGTTATGTAGGTGCTAACTTGTGGGTGTGAGCTTTGCAGAGTTAAAAATACTGGGGCAAATGACTGATAGAATTGTGCAGGCTTTACAAGAGCAACCATGTCACTATTATATGACAGTTTCACTCCACCTTAAATGGAGAAGCATGTCTGTTGCCATTGTGAGCTTTTAATCACTCCAATTACAGTGCTTTTCCCATCCTGACAGCTGGCACGCACTGGAGTCCCTTGTTAAGGCTTGCATGAGAGGTGGATTATTTTATTTTTTTTTTTTTAGTCAAGTAAATGACCACAGCACCAAGCACAGTCCCAACAACACCCAGCAATTTTCTCAGCTGGAGAGTTTGCTGATTTCACACAGCAGATGTTTAATGCGGTACCCACTATAATGTGCACAAAAACTGCCCTTCCAGACTAAGCAGGAACACAAAGCGTACTGAATCCAGGGGGTTATTAAAAAGCCACTACACCAGAGTTAACATTAAACAAGAGCTTAGTTAAAAAAAGCTGTGCTTGTTGTAGCTGGAGGTTTAGCAATACAGGCTATTTGGCTTTTGAGCCAAAAGTGGGTAAACTCTATGGTAATAGAATAAAAATGCATGTGGGGCTGTAGAAGAAAACGTGTTCTGTAATCCACATAAAGGATTGGCATTGTCTCAGCCAGTACTCAGCCTTGCTCTCTTGCAGCTTCTTCTGAAGGGCCACGCTGTGCTGACTTCTCAAGCAAGATTACCGTGAAGTTTTTGGCTAATGGAGGTGAACTTTTTCCCCTTCCAAGCATCATGAAAAGTTCTTGCATTTTCACTGAGAGTGTTACTTCTCAAGTACTTGAGAAGTAACAAAGAGATAAAATCAGTCCCAGTTGCAGAGTTTTCACAGCAATCGTAATTTGCCTGTTTAACACGCATATCCCAGAAGTAGATCCTGTTGCTCTTACACAAATTCAGTACCAAAGCCTGAAGAAGGGCTGTGGATTTCACTCTCCACAAGGCCTGTCATCACTTGGGATGGGTCAAAGATTTAGTAACTAGCTGAAGGCCAGAGAGCAAGTTCGGCATGTGTTTTTTGTCTTAGCAGCAATGCTGCAGCTACAGGAGGGTGGCTCTGGATGCGTGCAGACACCAGAGAGGGCATAAACACTGCCCACTTGTATGTTGCTTCAGATCTACCTTTATTCAGAAAGGCTCAAGATTGCTATGGCAACCCAATCACTAACTGTAAAGGATTCATGTTAAAACCCATAAAGGCTCACACTTTAAGGGCTTTTCTCTCTTCCTCTCCCTCTTTCTTATTTTCTCAATCACAGAAATCACTTCTGAGCAGATGGGCCTATAGCAGCTTTATCATGGACCCTTTGTGTACTGGGAGCCCTTTGTTCCCTGGCTTCTTGAGGCTGAGCAAATGCAGCTGCTCGTGCAGTCAGTGGGAATATCAGGTGTTTGTTTTGCAGATACTCAGATCAGCAGGATCTTTGCAACGAAACTGCCCAGTCTAGTGGCTCTTTTCAGTTCCAGAATATCTTGGTAGGGTGAGGTCTGGAACTGCTGGTCTTGCATTGCTCTGTTTGGAAAGAGTCTCCCTTACTACAGCCAGAAAAGCTTTGGTACGTTTTCTGTGTGCCAAAATTTTCAGGCCCTGGGAGATGAGCCCTGTTAAGTCTTGTAGGAGCAGTGTAAGAGATTATTAGCTCATCTATTCCTTACACCCTGCTCTGAAAGGTTACTAAGTTGACTGCAGAAGCAACTACTGAATAGCTGCATGCACACCTCTAGTGTAGAAGAGTACTGTGAGCTTCCATGGATGGGAATTTATTTTGCTGCTACTTGGACTGTGATGGTTTTGTCTCTTCGACTGCTTGCTTGGTCCCATCTTGGATCTCTGTTTACAGTGGCATAATCACACCTTTAATTTTTCAGCCCTTATCCTACTTATGCAAATAACATGTTTACACAAGGCTCTGTCCCTCAGATGAGTTTTGTGATGAACAGGAGATTTGGGGAATTCCTTTGCTTGCCCACAACATAGCAGAATAGCTCAGGGGGATCTCATCATGTTTTATTCTTTATATGCTGAATGCACTTCAGAACCATCTTCCTCTCCCAAACTGAAATGTGAAAAGCAATTCTGTTCAACCCACTGACTTTCATGTCCTTGCCACTGGTGGACAGAAGGAATTCCTACGCAGCTAATATTTTCTCTGCTTCTGAGAAAAACTTCTCCTTTATTTGCTTTGAGTAACATTGGATGTTATCAATGGCTCCATGGTTACACACTCACCCTTCTGCTACCTGCCTAGAATTTACCACAAGATTATCAGTTGACAGAAGCTGGAGGACCTTTATAGGTATGAACCTGAATTTCCCTGATTTATCTCGGCTTATTCTGACCATTTGCTGAAAGAACTCCCTCCAAGTCCATCCAGGATTTTACACGCATGGATGTGGTGTGCTCAACTTATAGAACAAAACATTCGCACTCACATCCTTTAACTGAAAGGGGAACCAGCTGTATGGGAGTGGGGGGTTCCTGGATCATAGCAGCTGAAACAGGAAATAGGGAAAATTCAGCCAAAAAGACTTTTTCAATTCTCTAAAGAACATGCCTTGGTGAGCTTCCAGACGTATCTGGCTTTGATTGTCTCTTACTTGATATAATGAAAAAAGGGATTTCAATTTTTATTTTCTTTTTAAAGAGAAGTAGCAGATCATCATGGCTAAAAGTGAATAGGAACAATCTGAGGAATTGCTAAATACTCCAAGAAAGTAAAGGTGATGTCAGGGGTTATATTGTTATTGTCTGACTGAGCTTTAAAGAACAGAATGTACAGTATTTAATCACACAATATTACGTGATTGTGTTTTATGAATATATTTGTTAAGTAGTGAGGTTGGTTCAGTAGTGCCCTTGGTTCCTCCTGTGGGAAGATCTCCTTCTTTTTGTTTGGTACCAGGTCTGAGCAGTTGTAGTCTCTCAAATGATATTTCTGACAAAGAATAAATTGCAGTGTATCTGAAATGACTGGTGCAGCCTGAAGACTCTCCCACAGAAATAATTCATGAGTGAATACCCCCTCTCTATCTCAAGTGTACAACTCGGCAAATGTTTGCAGGGCATAGCAATCTAGCAATAATTACAGTATCAATCCTATTACTTCTGAATGAAAATGCATGAGAAAACTGTAAGTACAAACCCCAAAATATTTCCTGGGCATAAAGCCAAAGCATGTATTTCATGTTTGGGAGACTTTTTTACATGCTAACACACAAAAATCTACATGTTCTCAAAGAAAGCAGAGGTTTTGCAGAAACAGTCTTTTGTAGTGGCAAAATACTTTGTCATTGAATTTTGACCTGTTTTCCCAAAGGGCTCTCTTGAGGCATAATGTTCAAAACTCAGGTGCATATGCAAATTAGGGGCAAAAGTCTTAATTTGCACATGAGTTTGCCATGACTATACGAACGGAATTAAACTGAATTGGTGTTAGGGGATTAATAATACTCTGGGTCTGAACAGAAGAGAAGTGTGAGGGGGTGGGAGGTGGTTCTAATTTCATTATTCCTGCCAATGTCAACCCTGGCATATATATAATTAGCTGACTTGATTAGCATCGCAGAAGGAAAATATGAATGGGGGAGCTATTCTACTCTGCCAGCCTCTAGGCTGAGGAGCTGGAAGGAGTGGAGAAAGGCTGAGGGGTGGGCAGCGAAGCCTTGCAGATATAACTGTTGGTAATGAACTTTGCGAGCTAGAGGCTTAGCGTGACTTCCTTTTCCCCTATTTATGGCAAAGCTCCAGTCGTAGCCTCCTTCCTGCACTGAAATCGTGGTCTCTCTCCAGGACACAAGGCAGTTTGTACAGTCCTGTTCTCATTGCTGGTGTTAGAAGGCACGGAGAAATGACTGCTCTGCTTCTTGACAAGCTGAGGAGTCACAGATATGTGTTCCCTGGGCCCTTGTGTTAAGTACAACAGCCCTCCAGAACAAATAACTCCAATAGTTCTTACTGAATAACACAATTCACACAGACAAAGGAGGAAGCATTAGCTGCTTCTTTTTTTTTTTTTCTATCTGCAAGCAAATAACCAAGGTGATCCATCCCTTCCCCTGAAAGTGGAAGTAGGAATAAGTAGCTGTAGAATCCTACAGGGCAGATGTCCGATAACAAATCCATTCGGTTTATCTCTCCCTCATGGAAAATAAAGGAATATAAGAACTCATTATTACCAGTGCCCCAAGCAGGAGCTTAGCAGCTAGCAGTAGCAACAGCTCAGATTATTAGCGTATTTATAATAAAGTCTTTTAAGTCTGCCACATGGAAGGATTTGTGAGTCAGCAAATATAGCAAATAGGTCTGCAAGGGACAGGCCAACACAGAAAGGAAAATTGTCAGGAATTATTCATCCCTGAACATGTCCAAGTCTGCCTCTGTTTCCTCTAGCCATAACTATTGTTCTGGGAATGAGAGGTTTGTTATTTTTAATTTATTTGAAAGTGAAGTGCACAGAAGACAAAGAGAAGTGTTGGTTTGTGACAGATTATAACAAAGCAGGTCAGCCTGCCTGGGTTGGCATGGACACAGAGATGAACTGTGCACAAGGATGTTCTACCAAATCACCCCTTGTGCAAAGACTGCTACCCAGTTTACCCTATTAACCTACATTTTGAAATATATCATGCTTTCCAGATGCATATTGTAGTAGGTTTGGGGGAACTGATTGACTTTCTAATAGGTTTAGAGCTGGAAATACCAATTTAGGGCTCATAGGAAGGAGAGCCCTTAATCCTGTTCAATCTGGAGGTTCCTTGCAGGACTGAAACCACATAAAGCCCAAAAAAAAAATGCAAAAAAGAGATGTCTAGCTGTCAGTTGTTTAGCATTTAGTACCTTTTTTAATTTATGTAATGCAGAAGACCCCAATGATATGTAATTTTTTTGCATTTGAATTTAGAGAAAAATAAATTACACTTACTGCTGTGACTAGCCAGAAAGCAGTACCTGAATGCCACAGCATAAAGGGGAGACTTTAACGAAGTGGATGCACAACTCATACCAAAAGTTGATTGGAAAGGGATGCTTAATTCACATTAGTGTCTTTAAAAGCCTTTGCTAAACACAGATCCTAATCACTTGTGTTCAGTGATGGTCCCATTCTGCTTTTTTTAGCAGTAGTAATCCAGGTAACCTGGACAAACTCCAACTTGAGTAATTATGTTCTCCTGACCTAAATTCTTCTTGATGTTTCAAATGGATACTATTCTTGGTCTGATATCTTAAATAAGCAGTTGCTGTTATGTGCACTCTTAAAGGCTTTCTGTGTTGCATCTGAGTTAGCTACCTATCACTGGATATACATGTCTTGGGTACATTATGGTATGTTTATAAACTTAAAAATCCCTTTGTAGGAATAAAGCCGGAGAAGACTTAGTAAATTTCATTTACATTTTACAGCAGCTACTTAAAAATATTTTTGTTGGTATATATCAGATATGCGTTAGATTAAATCACGTATTTTAGCATACATACATGCTAAAATGAGGTCATTGTAGGCACTTTAATAGGCAGTCCTAGAACTTCAGGTTTTCTTGGCATTTATCACTGACTTCAGAGAATGAATGCTCATAATTTTGCCAAACACTCAGTAATGAGAAGTTCAGCTGAACATTTCCAGCTGGTTTTTCCTGGTTCCAGCTGGTCAGTCAGTACCTGAAACACACCAGCGGTTCCTGGAATTACATGTCCTCTCTAGGAAGACTCAGCACAGACTAATACACAGAGCACAGACCAAAACATACATACAGATGGAACCTGGTTAGGGGTTTTATTGGAGGGATGGGTTTGTTTGTTGTTGGTTGGCTTTCGGGTGTGTTTTTTGGTTGGGTTTTTTTTTTTTTTTTTTTTTTTTTTTCTATAATGAAGGCTCCAAGATGAGGCAATGGCTTGAAGGACAAAGCAGATCTAGTGGGTCACCCTGGGGACATCAGCTGGATCAACATTAGCTAAATTTACTAGACTTTGTTCACATCTTGATTTCAGTCTCCTCTGAGGGTGAAGTATGCACTTACTTTTGCTGTTGTGCTCTCTGGTTTTGTGTTTTTATCAAAAACACTTTACTAAACCTCGTACTTCAGCCAGTGCTTGAACTTTACCTGTTCTTTTTCACATGCTGTGATTTATTTGATTTTTCATGTGACCTGAGCTCCTGGCATATACCCAGACAGGTCCCATCACCAGTCAGGCAAGCACAGGAAAAGAGCAAGGTGGGACCAACGTTTCAGGGATAAGTACAGGAAACAAAGAAATGTGTGTAGGAAGGGACCAGAAAGGAAATCTGTCAAAACCCCAGATTTGAAGAAGGATGGGACAGGAAGTAGGAGGGTGGCTGGAGAGGAAGAGAAAAGCTGGTGCTGCTGAAAAATGAAGCAGTAGAGTATGAAGAAGCTTTGCAGTGGAAAGGTGGAGTGTCAGTGGGTAGAAGAGGAGAGTGGAGGATGGAGCCATGAGTTGAAAGGACGAGGCCGGGGACTGGAAAGAGGAAATGGCACAAAGCCACTGCCAAGAGGAAGCCGACAAAAATCTGGCCTCATCAGCGCCCCAGCCATGCTGACGTTTCCACTCTTACTCCTTTCACTGTAACACCTCAAGTGAGCTGCAGCCCTTGATAGTAAAAACTCGTTGTTTTATATCAGGTCACAGCCATGAAGCCATTGCATTTTCATTAGTGCAGTAAAATCCATGAATTATATATGTTTGACTATATAGGTTTTGTTCTTTGCTCAGATACAGGCACAGTTGCTGTTTTAAACGGTCAAACAAATTGAGATGCACAAAATGGGCCAGATCATTCCCTGATGCATTAAACATGGATGAACTTGACCCAAAATCTTTTAAAATCACATTTACTCTTGTCACTAGCAAAAGTGTGAGTTATGAATGCTGGAGCCAGCTGAGGCCACTCATTCCTTGACATAAGGACATTATACACTTAAAACCATTTGCAGTAAGCACAAGAATGATTGCTGTCTGTAGTTTAGTATCTTGAATCCTGGGATTTTGGAGAGGACTTGGTAGTTACTGTGCTGTGTTGCTCCAGCCACTCTATGAGTGTCTGAACCCAGAGCAGAGCCCACTGTGATAGTATTACCAGAACTAAGAAGAGATTATACAGTCACTTTCAACTGGCTTCCAAAACAGTTTTGTTACTGGTTTCAGGATGTGAGTGAATTAAGCAGGTTAATTGTTTTTTTTTTTATTTCCTTGTACTGCAATGGAAAGAAAAGTAGGAAACCCCCTTGCAAATGAATCTGCCTTGAATTCAGTCTGTTTCTTGGCATTACCATTCATTGCTCCTGTTCACTTTTGGTTTTGGACTATGCTCATGCTTCAGTTTTGGGAAGTGTTAGAGATAAAAGACCTTTTGTTCTCTCAGGATATGCACGTAAAGCCCCGTTCTCTTGAAATGACACGGGCAGCCTGAGACAGGCAATAGTTTCTGAGAGGAACTGAGAAAGAAGAGAGACATTCTTTAGTGGGAAGTGCATACTGAATAATATAGCAAAAATATGGTCAAAAGCCCACAGTGTCACTGCCACTGAGTGTGGTATAGCAGTAAATTTTCACAGTATCACTTTCAGAACTACGTCATCATTAAATGGTTAATGATAATAACCATTACCACAATGACACTGGCTTACTCCTGCCTTTTATCTTTGATAAAAGCGTGTCACATGCATGTTCGCTATTAAACTTCATAGCACGACCCTGGAGTAGATAACCTTGTAGGGAGAGTAGTTAATGGAATTGGAGCCACACAGTAAAAATAATATTTTTTTTTTATATGGTGAGGCTTTGTTTATGTTGGAATGTGCTTTAGCCACAGCAAATTTTCTGACATTTACAGAACATGAAAATGTCAAGTTTTTAGACTGATGAGTTCTTCCTGCTTGCCCTGGAGATGTCCCAGGTCATATATTTTGTCACCAAAAGTTAGGCACAGCCAAAGAGGTTCTCATCATCGTGAGCTATTTCCGTCCTTTCATCCTTACAGGTGTGTCTATCCGTATCACTCTGCTTTTATCTATTCCATCTCTGTCACTATGAAGTGATGTGAAATACCACGCTCAGGTCAGGAGACAGTAGACACACCTCTGACACAGACAAAAAAATAATTTCTTCTCCTGCTCACAGAGGTCAAGACTTTTTCATTGTAGGGAATGTTTCCCTCCCACTCATTGCTTTCCCAGTGATGAAAAAAAAATGTTTAGTTAAAATAGGTATTTTTTGGTCTGTCTAGATCTGAAATTACATAATTCCATTTTTTAGACATTGTCTGATCTTTTGTGTGATTAGTCAATAAAATCAGCATATGTTGGAGTTCATATAGAAGATATATATATGTTTCCTGCGCAATGCAAAAAGCAGTGAGCAAATCTATGTAGTGAGTGCCTGTTACACAGTTACCATAGAGACAGCACATTAAAAAAACTGTTTTCTTTATTCCTTATCACTGATCTAGAATTAAACAACACCTTTTCTACTCTTATTGAATTCTTTTTGCTTCTGTTGCACATAGACAAGGTGCTGAATTGCTGGTCATATCCTTGTTTTTAAGATCAATGAACAGCCTGTTTCATGCAGACTCCTCTGAGCTGCTGAAAACCACGAATTCTGCCTCAGTCCCACCATCTCTGGGGTTGAGCAGAGTTCAGATCTCAGAGCTCTCCGTTCTGTTCCTTAAACCACACTCACACAATTTCCTGTGTAGACGCAAAAAAAGGGGCTAAAGAGATCTTGGTGCTTCCTGTTCTAGGCTCAGGACAGTCGTTTCTCCCACAGCAGCACCTCCCTGGCAGGGTATTTCTCTGAAAGGCACTTAAGTTAATTTTTCATATTCTTATCAGTTCAGATGTCTCATTTTTAAGAGCGGTTTCAAAACCTAATTTCAAGTGGCCAATAATCAGATCAAATAGGTTCTTTGGACTGTAAAAGCATTAGCTGAGCAGACTTGGTTTTGTGTCGGAGAAGCAGGAAGCACTGTGGAAACAGTTAATACCCCAGAAAAGTTAATACCTCTGTAAGCTTTGTAAAGAAGGTGAAGACATCTGAATCGAAGTTCTGCAGACATTGCTGTTCCTTTGTTATATTCTCTGCACTTCTCTGAGGTTCAGAGAAGGGTCCTGATACATGTTAGCTTCTACAACTTAAATGTATGTTGGTTTACTTAGTTTGGAGGTGAAGTGATGCACTGTGGATGCTGTTGCAATGTGGACTGCGGGATGGACCTTGTGCTCCAGTAGCTCAGAGATACACAGTCGAGCTGCAACCTCATTGCACAGCGCTGGGAAGCTTTGCAGCTGAGGCTCTTCAGCTGATAATTTCTCCAGCTGTTTGGAGAGATTAAAGTGTCACCGTGACCAGGGTTAATAGATTCCCTGAATGGTCAGCAAGACCCGTCACATGTGAGCAATGCAAAAAAAAATTCTAATTGAGGCTTCTGTCTTTTTCTGGTTGGTTTGAGTCAAATCTTTCCAAGATGACAAGTCTGAAGAGAAGCTCTGGAAAAGCCAATAGGGAGACCTCTAAGAAGAAAACAAGTTTTTAAAATGTACAGGGAGGTCAACACAGTTCAGGTGACTGAGGATTCATATTACAGGAGCCCTCAAAGGCCTGGCTGCAAAAACTGCCAAGTGAAGGCAAGACCCCCAAGGAAGAGTATATTCCTTCACCCAGGACTGATTATAAAGGAAATAAAAGGACATAAGCCAGTGACATCATGGTACACCTTTTCACCACCTTCAATATCCTCTCCCCAATTTTAACATCTACCCTGCATTTGTTTTCTGCTGTATATTATTTTGTCACTACTTGCACAATAATTCTGCAGTTACCGTAGAACAGGGAATTCCATCTGTCAGACGTTCTGTGTCTGTATGACTCTCCCTGACCTAAATCTGGGAAAGCTCCACCTTGCACTTCCTTTCCATTCCCTCAGGGTGTTGACTCCCAGGCATTAACAGATTAAATTGAAGTACCAAGTGCCAGCAGTCTGCCCTGTCTAGCTCCCAGCAATTAATAGTCTCGCAGAAGGGACAGATGAACCGCATATGAAGCAGCATCCTGAATCATGCTGTAATTTGTAGGCCATGATATTCAAGACATGAAACCAGAGCTGTTTACTTATATATGCAAGGCCAGAAACTGGTGATGTAAAATTCCTTTTCTGCTTCAGGGAAAAGAAAGCTTTGGATCCTGGCAGATGTCTTTAGAAAGTAAACTGAGATCCCAAATTAGACGTTGCCTCTTTTTGTCCTCATCTGGACAATCGGCGCTATTTGTGTGGTGTAATAAACATCAGCCTGTATTTGGGGTCACAAGGACCCAGCATCCAGCAGCGTTGGTGAGGCAGGAGGTGGTGTCTGGGGTTTTTTAAAGTATTTGTACGCTGTAACTTTATGATTCTGTTGACTTTCCAAATACAGTAATAAGCGCTTTTACATCTTCAAAGTGCTTACAGATACTATCTCCCTTAATCCCCTAGGGAAGGAAAATAAGAAAACGATCAGTAACAGATAAGTAAATGATTTAATTTTGTGAAAGAACTCAAAGCTTAAGGAGAATTAAAGACCTGGTGTCAAGCTAAATCAAAGCAATGGAAATGAACTGGATCTTGGATCTATCTGAGGTTTCTAGTTGGCAAAAGTGAATTTCACCACTCTGTGTCTAGGTGTGGAGGCCCTTGTCTGGTGAGAGGGCAGAAGAGAGAAAGGACAGAACTATATGAAGAGCTGAGCTGAGATCCTGGGGAACAGGGCTCGTGCTTTCATTGCCAGAAGGGTGGTGGGATTGGCAATAGCTGGTGCGCAAAAAACCACTCTGCCTCTGGCCCCTTGCAGTGGACATTTGAGTCATTCCACCAGGGGAGTGAGCTGATGGCTCTCCTTGGTAACTGCCTACCTTGCCCTGGCCAGAGCCAGACCTGCTGCAGCCCTTCTGTGACTTGCCAGCGTCACTATGCTGGGAATAAATGCCACATGAAGGAATAAATCAGAGCATGGGGTGCCCAAATCCTAGAGAAATGCCCAGTTTACAAGTTAACACAGTGCCTCTCACAAAAGCCTTGGCTTATTTTGTTACAGAGGATGCCAGTTGGATGAAAATATTTCTTTTTGGATGGTAGTTATAGAAGAATAGGTCATAGAAAGCTAAAATCTTTGCAAGAGCCAAGTGCTGGTTTGAATGCGCTCCTTTCTTTCAAGATCTTCAGCTATTCCCTGCATGCTTAGAAACACTTTCTGAAGAACCATTTTTGAAGTGGTACAGCACAAGAAAAGCGTTTCTCCTTCAGAGAGCACTGAATACTGATTTACTGTTGGCAGGCTGTGGAAAAAAAAGACTCATCATGGTCCCCTTTCACAAGGATGGGGGTTTTCTGTCCTTTTTGAATTTAATAATGTGTCAAATTAGGGTTAAAGTGCTCTGTTTCCTCAGCTTTACTCTGACTCTGATGCTGTACAACACCTACTCAACGCTGTTTTTCCATGGCTCTGCTCAGATGTAAGAATGTCCCAAAGGCATTCTGTAAAGCTGCTAATTAGGCAATGTTAAGCAGTGACAAGTGAAGGGAGTGTGTAAACATGGCAGGAATTATATCCCCCCCAATATCCTACATTCTGATGTGAACACTGGCACCAGTTAAGGCAGAGTTGCTTTTATGTCTGGCTGGCCAGCACATCCCAGCTAGACACCAGTCTGGCTTTGAAAGCTCTATTCTGTCACCAACTCTTGGATAAATTTTTAGTAGGTCAGCTCTCAG
>KZ507370.1:25217-44332 GCA_002844005.1 Limosa lapponica baueri
CACCGGCCCTGAATTACACGTCTGGACTAGACATGGCGCAGAGATGAATTTCCTTTAATTTGTTCCAGAGTAACTCACCATTTAATTTAACTGAGCAGTTCCTTGTTCTCCTGTTCTGGAATGATGGATTGTGAAACGCTCTCCTTTAAATTAATCCAGACGCTTGATTTCTGTCAGCAGAGTAATCTTTCTCAGTGGTATGCTAAGTATGCTTTTAAAAGGTATGGTGAATATGAATGCTATGCACTTGGTTGATGATTTAAGTGTTTACACTTTCCAAACGTTGCAGAAAAAACAAATATGGCTTAGCTGCATTTTTCATAACCTTTCAGAAGTGGTCATTCAAATAACATCAAAAGGACTTAAATGGATTTCTGAATGTGACAGTACAAGTGAGGGCAACTCCCCTCTCATCAGAGAACCATCAATTTGGAATGGGGCTGAGCAAAGCTTATAATATTTCTGATTGCAGGGCTTCCATAGATCATCCAGAAAACTTTCTACTGGAGCCATTAATGGTAAAATATTTCATGTGGGTGCTGTCACTGCTTGTGCTGGCTTCATGTTGCAAGGGAGCGGTGCCCATTTTTCTTTTTTTTTTTACTTTCGCTGTTTTTACTTTTTAAAGATGAAGTGGGGTGTTTCTGGAGAGGCAAAAAGAGAGAGTGTATGAATGCTTTTTATTTCTGTACTGTCTCCTTTACAAGAACTGCAAAAAAGTTATAGTGGAGTTGAGTAAGTGATATTGATGTAAACCATCCCATCAGGTCCTATCAGCCCAGATACTTCCTCACTCTGTGTTATCAGAGGTAAGGACTTTCCAAATACCGCAGCTAGAAACTTCACAGCATTCCCTGGGTCCAGCTGGAACCTGACAGCAATAGTTATTCTTAAACGTGGGAAGACAAGACAAATCCTTCTGTCACTGAAATATGTGGCAGTGCTTTTTAGGCAAAGGTAAATATCCCAAAACTTTTGGAAACACATGAAGCGCAGCACACAATTGCCTGCCCATTCATTCTTGGCAGGTTTATTTTACACCTACAGAAAATGGCATGCCTGACAACTGACCTCGGCTGAAATCTGGGTTCCTACTTTGTCTGTAGGGGCAATGTGTTGGAAAGGGCATTTGGAATCAGAAGGCTTGAATCCTTTTACTTCACTGCCAGTGGTAGACATAGAGATGGCATCTTCTCTGCAAAACAGATTTAGATCTTACTGAGAAATATGTAAAAGGCTTGTATTATCCAAAATATGAGGTCAAGATGCTTTGCAGAAAGCGAGAAACCAAATTCTTCTGCAAGGGACAACTTACAAAGTGATCACCTGTGCTAACGTCCTAACATTGACAGGATAATGGACTTTTTTTCTTGATCCTTCTAAAGCCTTTTACGTATGGAATGCATACTTGACGTGTTGCCTTGCCTAGGTAGCTAATGTGTACCTTATACCTTCCAAATCTGTCTCTGCACCAGCCTATGACATTCAGCTCAAGTAATTTTGTGGCTATTTGGCAAGCAGAGGAAATGGCATGTGTATTTTCTACTCTTCTGACTTAGCCACCTTTATCTGCCTCATTGCTTAAAAAAGAAGGTGAAGAATTGAAGTCTGCTTCATACGTCTTGCCAGCCCTCTCCCAGGACAACACATACTCTTGTGACCTGCCAACTCCACGTCCTATAATAGCCTACGCTGCCCAGCCATCTAAGGAAAAACTGTTTGGCTCAACAGGCTGGGAGTTGTGCTGCGCCTGGACACAAACAAGAGCGTACGCAGCCTCCCTTCGTAAGCAGGCTGGCACCAAGCTTCACTTCAGCTTCAGGCTGGGACTGGGTACTGCTGAAATCTGAAGTCAGCTAAAGCAAATCAAGGTCTTTTGATCTGAAGTGCTTTTATTAATGGGTTTTCGTGGTTTGGGTGGTTTAGTGTCAGTATTTCTTTTTTGAACGTCTTAAGAGCAAGCTTCTTCAAATTCAAAATGTGTGAAATACTCTTCTTTTGAGTTTTGAAAGTCCTTTAAAGCAAAGTAGTTCAATAATCATCCCAAAGGCTTAAAGGTCTTAAAAACCAAGCTTTCTGGCCTTGCTATGCTTCCAAAACAGACACTGGTTTATGGTAGTGCCTGGATAGCGAATGCCTTTTACACCCATCACCTGGTAGCAGAGACCTGGTTGTTATGGAGATGTTATAGAAGACACAGCCACATATCTTAAATGCTTATTAAAATAGGATTGAAAGCCAACTGGATTTATCTTCACGCAGCTGTGTGATAGGACCATTGGCTCGGTTAATGGTCAGACCTAGCCTTACAGCCTTTCTTAGCTTTGTTAGCCAGAATTCAGCTCCTCTAGGAGGGGAGCTGGGAGAGGCTACAGGACCTGACAGGACCAAGATTGGGTGTTGATGTCTTCACTAGTGACTTTGGGTCTTTCGGTATCCCCTGAAATGCAAATCATGACTAAACCAGGATTAAGGCTTGTGCTGCGAGTACCCAGCTTGTCTCCCAGAGGGCTTTTTGCCGGGGTGTTAGGAACCTCCGAGGTGCTTGCCAGGGGCTTTGCATACACTGGTGCGAGTCGCGGGCCACTCGGTGAGCTGCCCCAGTGCTCCACTCACGTTGGGCCAACCAGCTCGGGCACTCTTGACATTTCTGGATGTCTTCTAAACATGAAATGCTGATAGAAATGTTGTTTAAATATTTGTGAGTTATTTAAAAATAGTGCGTCAAATAAGCAGCCTTGTGACGCCCGACAGATATCTGGCTCAGCCGAGTGCTTCGGAGAAGAAGGAAGAGGTCAGCACGAGTTATGTACACAACTTAAACTCTTGACGAGAGACACGCTGGATCCATAAAACACACAGCAAAATGAGTCCCGCCGTTGGAAAGCCCCCGTGCACGTGGGGCCCTGCGGCGCGGGAGTTTGGTGGCGCTGAGCAGTCGCAGCTGGCCCGGAGCCTGCCCGGAGGGATGCTCAGCCGCCCCCCGGCAAGTCCACGGCTGGGGCAGGAGGTGGCCACCCGGGGTCTCCTGGTGCCTGGTAGGTGGGGGAGCGTGGGTGACAGCAGGGACATGGAGGGCAGGCAAACTCTGTGGGGGCTGCCAGGGATCTCTGCCCGGCCTTTGAACTAATTCCCCCACGCAGTGCCCATCTGCGTTGTTAGAAAAATAAATTTTAGGAAGCTCAAGGGAATGAATTTGTAATCCAAGGCCTTTCAGCAGTTTCTTCTCAGTGTTATCAGACAGAGCATTTTAGGTCAGGACAGGTGGGTGCTGGGAAGAGGGGAAATGGGATTCCTGTGACAGGTGTGAGAGCTGGACATGATCTATTATTTATATTAAATATTTATTTGATGAGCTTTAAAATATTCATAAAATGGTCTAAAAGCTGTTTTCATATGTGAAGTGTATTGTCTTCTTTCAGTAAACAGTTACCATGTAGAAATTGAAATGAGCTACCAGGCATTGCTGAGATACATTATAGTCTGTTAAAGAGGCTGACCCTACTGCAACATTTCAATCCAGTTTTTTGTTGCCTTTAAATTGATTTGCCACCAATTCCAGACCTAATGTAAAAATGAGATATATGATTAGAGCACTGCTGTCATCTTTCCAAGGTTGCCCCACTTTTTAGAACTGCTGCAAAGGAAATTATTTTTGAAACATTCAGAATATTGACCTGTTTCTTGGCTCTTGTCACAGTCTGTGTAATGGCTGCAACAGGGGGTCCTCTGTAGTTACCTGTCTAGTGAGCACATTTTGTACATTTGGAAAATGGGTTTACAAGTTACTACTGCAGATTTTACACTTTGCCTTTCTGACCTGTAGTCTCTGGCCCTCCATCCCCTTGCCATTGTTTGCTTTATTCCTGTTCTCTTTGACATCTCATTTAAAGTGCCAAAGTGAAAAGCCAAAATGAGTCTCAGCTTCTCAAGCTGTTCTGTTTTTCAGATGAATATGCTACATCTACTTATGGTATTTATTGAGGCTATTTATTGAAATATTTTGGCTATTATCTCTCCCAAATGACAATTGCCTTTTCAGGAGTTTATTATTGGCCTAACGTAAGTGATTCAAATGAAAAGTTTAAGCATATGTCATGGAAAAGAGTGCATAGAAAAAAGAAAAAAAACACAGAGAAAGAATTGTGGTGTTTTCTGGAAAGTTCTCAAAGATTTCAAAGAATTATCTGTTGATGATAAACTTGAGCTGGGAAAACAGCAAATGACATAAATTATATCATAAAATCAGTCCATAATAGAGAATGATAGATTTGGCTCAAATTAACCACACACTTTTTCCCTTCTCTCTTGTTGACACATTCCTGGAAATAGATTGGTAAACACTCACCAAATATCTTTGGAAATAGTTTCAGCCTATGGCGGGGGGGTGCAAACTGCTTGAAGTTGCTGTGCTATTAGTTGTTCATACTGAACAGCAGATTTGCTAGCTGTAGGTAACATCTATTGGTCCCCAGTTATCCATCTGAGCGAAATTATGGTTTCACAAATGCTTGCAGATAATGAAATAAGGATGTGAATGTGGCCAAACTGAACTATTGTGGAGAATTCCAGTAACTATTTGTTAAATCAGTTTAATCAGCATTCTATCAAAACCTCGTTACCTTTCAGACTTTACTATTCTAATAAGCAATTTCACCAATAAATTCTCAAGATTTCCGAAGTTTATACATTCTAGTGCTTCTTACTCGTATGAGCTGTTGTGCCTAGCTCTCCTGTAATAAAACACTTCCTTTGCATCACATTGCTCACATTGGTGGCAATGCCACAGTGATGGTAGTAACACAGACCACCAGTTCCAAAATAGTGAAATTCAGATGTCTTGAATTCTGTGATATTTATTTAGCTCAAAAGCAGGAAGTACTTAGAAAAACTCACAAGCAAACCCATTGTCAGGAGATTTCCAACCAAGCAGATCTGACCGCATGTACAGATAAGCTTGGGATAGTCTTAGATCTAGCATGGCACTTGCTTATTGCTGCTTCCTGAGCTATTAAGACACACTGTTAGAAACCAGCAACTGTCTTCTCGTGTATAAAATCAATCTGCTAAAATTAGGAGGTACTGGCATTGGCTGATTGGCAAAAGATTGACCTGTCCAGCTGCTTTGATTTGTTGCTGGAACGAGCATCCCCTGGATCTCTGAGGAATCCTCTGTCCAGCAGCTCTGTTCAACAACTTAGACAGAATGAAGATAGGAAAAAAAACCAAGTACAAAGCACTATTTTGCTTTTCTGGTCAGGCAAGAAACAGCTGTTTTTCAAGAATGATGACTGAAAGAGGATCCAGAGTTTGGATACAGATCCTGTTCAACTTGGTTCACAGCAATATCACAGCAACGTCTGAATGCTGGAGGGAAGGACCTGTCCATCTGCATGTTCCATCACCTGCTTCACAAGGGATGGTGGCACGCTGCAACATCTTGAGGAAGTTTCATCTGTGAGGCTGTTTCCCAGGGTACCAAGGCCAAAGGCCAGTGCAGCGGCCGTGCTGCCACCCAAAGGGTTCTCCTCTGCACCCACCCTCTGCCGCATCGGTGAGGAGGTCCCTGTGAAGAGCCGGTGGGTGGGTAGATTTCAGAATCACTTCAGAAAACATAGGACATCACTGACTACAGACTGCACCTCAGATTTGAGACAAAGATGGGCTGATTTTTTTCCCTAACTTCTTCCTCCATTAAAATTTAAATGTTGGACAGTGGCATCTGAGTGCCTCTGTGAACTCTATCTAGTTCACCAGGAGCTCCCATTAAGTTAAGTACCATTTATACCAGTGTGTGTATTAGGTAATCAAAGTGAATTTGGTAATCTGGGCAGGAATGATCACTTACTGCTGGATTTCCTTCTCCCCACACTTTTTTTTTTCCGAAACCTGTGTCTGGTGGACTCAAATTCATAAGCAGCACAGCCATTTTTCAGCAGCAGTGGGGCGTTATATTGAAAACCTGAGCAGTTGCACCAGGGAAACACAACAATGTCTGTTTGGAACTGGCATGCCCCAGTACCTCGCAAATCACTCATCACCACCTCCACGTCGGAGTCCCATCAGGCTTACCTGCCAGAAGCAGATGATGTATCCAAGGAGGCAGTTAGCAGTGGGCAGAGGGCCTGTGAAAGAAGGCTTTGTGAATCAAAGCTGGTTACAGTCTGTTGACTTCTTATGTGGGAAGAGTTGAAAGAAGATATTTTTGTTTTCCATACAATTCCACGCATATTAAGTAGAGGAGCTTCATATATTTCTTGATGTTTTTTCTCCTCCCATGTGGTCATCATTACATTTCGAGTAATGTCTTTGGCAGGGATCACCCCTGTCCAAGGCAGGACACCGTGTTCGGTGCCTGAACAGGACCTGGCACACAACTCTGAGGCTATGCCATGGCTTGCTTTTTTGGATTTGCTTCTCACATGAAACCCCCCTAGGGTTCCCTTCTAGGGAACATGGTATTGCTTCAAAAATTTACTAGAGAGAGTAGCAGATCCCAGCCTGATTGCTTTGCTGGGAAAAGTATTTTGTCATTTGTGAAATAATATTACTTCAAACAAAAAATAGGCATTAGTAACAGTGAATCTGTAAGGGCCCATGTGTGGTGCATGTGAAAAGAGTTAAGAGTCACCTATTCCCAAATATCTTGGGTCCAAATATAAATAGGTGTAATATAAAAGCTTCCTCAGGACCATTTCAGCAGCTTGCTTATTCATTTCCTTCTCTAGCTGGAGTGTAAATAAACCAAGCACAAGTATTCTTATGATTCTAGAAATGCACTTTAATAACAGAGATGGCAAAACCTTTCAGAGAGAATACTTTACTGAGAGTAGAAAAAGTAAGAAATTACAAGCAACAACCATATTTTTTCTGCAAGCCATGCAAAATGATTTTTTTTAAGCTTCAACAGCTAGAAGTTGGTGTTATTTGAATTCAGCATGCTTTGAAACCAGTTCTATTTATCCAAAACATTTACTACATTTTGGTAGAAAGAACTGAAATTCAGCATTATGTTGCATTATCAGGTAGTTGGGGGGCTTCCTTCCTCAGAGACTTCTGTGTGTGAAGACAGATTTTGTGGAGCCGTGTTCCTAAAGCACCCAGGCCAGTACTCCACAGTGTTAATGCTTTTATTTGGAGACTTCAGAAACGTTGGTGGCTCTGCCTTTAGTGTCACCTTTGCTTTCCTGATTTTCTCTTGAAACAGGAGAAAAAGATGAGTGATTGAGAAAATCAAAGTGTTTACTCTGCTCATTTTTCTCAGTTGGCAAGGGGTCAGAGCTGTGATTTTGCTCTGGGTTCTCTGCACCACACAGTTAAACTCCCCTGTGCACTGCTCCCAGGTGGGAGGGTTTGACATAGACATACATCCCTGGAGGGGACAGTCCTCGGGGAACTCCGTGCGCCCACTACAAGCGCATTTCTCCTGAGCTGTTTCAAGTTAAATGTTCTTGGTGAATCTATGAAACAAGATGTTATGTTCTTTATTGCTACATTCTCTCACTCACGTTTTAGGAACTTCACTAGTTCTGCAAGAATTCTTCAATTTGTTTAGTCTAACCATAAAAGTTTCTTGAGAAAATCCCTGGAGTTCATTGTGAAAGCATAGTGTTTTCCTCTTTAAAAAATGCTTGACTTCTAACAACAGAAGGCAAAAGCTAAGTTCCAACTTGGGATTTGACCTGCTGTAATGAGAAGCAGATTGCGCAATTTTAATGGAAAGAGTGGCACAGGGATTTAAAGGAGTCAAGATCAAACCAAGTCATTGTCACCTGCTGGACAAAGCAACACTCCATGCTGTTTTCCAGGATCAGCAGTTCCACAATGTTTCCTTTCATAACAACGTGGAGTAGTTGTGATTATTGTAGCATCAAGTGAACAGCCATATAGAAGGATCTACTTATTCTAAGGGCTACAGGAGTAACAAGGACACTTTACCTTTCCCTTAAAAAAAAAAAAAAAAAGACTTTGTGTTTTATTCTGTCTTAGTTGAGATATCTGATATTAAAAGGGGAATTCTCCCTGGTTTTTATTTTGCAGGGTTTTCTAAAAGAGGTAAGGGGTACATTTCCTACCACTGTGGGTTGCTGTGACCTAATTGTTGAAGGCTGAGTTTGAAAAGGAATACATAAAAATGAGAATTGATGGTTACCTGACCTTGTTCTGGACCAAAATCCATAACAGGAGTATCTCTAGGTTTCAGGTCTGTGTTTCCTAGGTGAGCTTGGAAATGTGAGAGCTTTATCTGCTGCAGGTTTCACTGGAAGGTCCTGGTGAAAGCAGCCAAGCAAAGTTCATTGGGAGATGGAGAAAGTACTATGAAAACTATTTAAAAGATGTTAATCATGTTTTAAGATGTTGATGGCGAATACTGTAGAAAACCCCCACTCATGTCTGAGTGGTTTTGAATGACAACAGCCCAAACAAACCGTGAGGATGTGTTTGTTGTAATCCAACATCTTTTCAAACGACTTGGAGACACACCATTTGATCTTGGGTTTTAGAGAAAAAAGAAATCTGCTCTTAATTTCAGAGGGATATTGAATGCACTTGTTTTCTTGTATTTCTGTTCTCACACAAATGTTTTCTGACAGAAAGGCCAGAATGGTAACTAGATGCTACTTTTCTAATATGATGGGTTAATCTTTTGTCTTTTTCTCAATATCACTTTAGTGTAGCCAAGAATCTGTTTTTAACAATATTGTTTCCCTCTTTTTAAGCAAGGTTAAAGACTTTATTCAGCTTACTCTTGTCACAGGAGAAGAAAAATAGTCATGCAGCCCAGGTTTTCGCTCATACATCTTTGGTCCCTGAAATACACATCCGAGCAGTTTGTCTAATCTGCCTTGCATCATAGATGATAAAGTTTCAGTCTTTGTCCTTGGGAAAATACTTTTCAATCAATGGATTTCCTTGTCAGGAAGTTTTTGCGTTTGTTAACTTGCTTTTTTTTTCTTAATTTTATGTGATTATTTCCTATTTCAAATCCTTTTCTATTGAGCTTATTAATTTTCTTCCTTATAACTGACAATTCTTCCCCACTAGCTCTAATATTCATCTCTTTTAACTCTGTCTCAATGTATTGCCTGTATTTTGTTCTGCATTTTTCCTCCCAGTCAGTCTAACTCCTCAATTAATCATGCAGCTTTTTTCTGAACAACTTGTTTCCATAGAAATATCTTTCTAGATGACTACTAGTATAGTCACAGCTGAAGTTATATTTCTTGATCTCCTATGTTAACTCAAGATCCTCAGCAAGGAAAATGGAAAACAATTACTTTGGCCTCTTACTAAGAAAAAGTCAGAAATGAAATTCCACTCATCTTTGATTCCTGAAAAGTGTTAGTTGTGGGAGGTGACGGGAAGAAAGAAGTGAGGATCTCTCTGATGAATGGATTTGCATGGGAAATATTCCAGTGACATCAGAATTAAAATATGCAAGAAGCTTGGCTGTAATCAGATGTGACTCCATTTCTTGGCACAGTGCCTGACTGAAATAACTTCAGTAACTTGAGGGTTTTGTACAGTTTTGGTTAAGTATGAGTGAGGGATTTAGAAGCGGCAGGCCCCCTTTTGAAAAGGAATAGTTTTGTTCATGCAGTATTTTTTTGAAGCTGTTTAAAATGACCAGCTCTGGGATTATCCTTCACCATATTTGAGCAATCTCGGTGTCTAAGCAAGGTGGAATGTAAAGGGCTTGGAGACGCTGTGTACAGAATCTGTGCTCTACAGTGGTTTGATGGCTGGGGTTCTGTGAAGTTGCGTCAGCTCATAACGCAACACATAGAAAGGTTCAAGAGAGTCTTCAGTGAGGGTAAGTGGTTTCAGAAAAGAGGAAATCACTTTGATTTCACATTAGGAAAGCACTAATGACTGTTTGGGGAAAAGATCCCATTTTCCAGGCTTCATTCCCAAACAATAGCGTAAGCTTTGGGGCTGTAGTGATGTTGCTGGGTGGTCCTTGGTGAGCTGCACAGCTGGGAATGGAAAAGCCCAGGTGAGCAGGGAATGGATTTTCTTGTCCTCTTTCCTTTTTCCTTTGGCATGGGAACCTCCATTGGCAGCCCCACAGGTCTGTGGCCAGGCAGCTTGGCGGGGAGGGTTTGGCACACTGTGAAAATACCCAAATGCCTCTTCTGGAACTGAGACATCGTTATTCCAGTGATCCTTATGAAAACAGTAATTCCTACTTCTGATATAGGTGCTTCTGTAGGGTGTAAATTTACTGTGTGTGGGCTGGATCTCCTCTAGTCAGAGGCTGATGGAAGGATTCACCAGTTTCATTGTATTATAGGATGGATAAAATGAGCAAGAGAGGGGAATGTGATTCCTTCCTGAGAAGCCTTCAGAAATTCTTCCCTTAATGCTGTGTCATCCTGAAGTAGGCCCCCCCATAAGACTTTCTGTAGGCCTTTTCTTGATCAGTTACCCACACACCACTTGGAAGCTTGCTTTAAGTTTATTGTTAAAGTAACTCGACTATCTAAAAGAGAAAGAAACTGAGCATTTTAGGGCTATGCGGTGTCATCTCATAACAAATGCCCAAAGGAAAATGAGAGTGAGAAAGAGAAACTGCATGGTCGAGTTGGAGCATTTCTGCCATATGGAAGCAGTCTACTGATGTTATCTCCAGAATTAAATTATACATTCTGTCTTCCTATCCCAAGCACATAGCTGAGAATTTAATCAGTGCAGGGTGTGTACTCTTTGGTGCTTTGGGTGGGTCTGGCAAAAAGCATTTTCTTCGCTAATCACAGCTAGACACCATATATCACACTACCTCCATTTCATCCGTATTGTGTAGCCCAGTGACGACATCTAACATCTTTTTTATTGTGCCATACAAATTGCCCGTTTAGGAACCAATTGCATGAAAAATAAATCATAAGTCTGTGCAAATTTTGCACTTGACTGCTATATGGAAAACAAATCCGATGCTAATGAAACACACCCATAAATTGCAACTTCATTAGGGTATAATGAACCCAAATGAGATTGGAGTAAATGAAATGAAGAGTGTGACTTCACTTCTTAAATCTTCATTTTAAAAAAAGAAAACAGACACAATCCAGAAGAAATCCTGTTTTAAATAGAAAATTTTTGCTTATCCACGGCATTCAATCTCCTTTTTTTTTCTGCTGTGTTTTAGGTTCTAAACTGTAAGAGCCTAAATATTACAAGAAGTTTTCATACAGAAATTTAGAGCCTGAGCTGGTTATCTGGAGCTGTTCATAGAGTTTGAATTATTGTTCGACCTCTGTAAATTAACACAGCATGCCACCCTCATGCCTGCCCTATAGAACAGTAATGCCTAACAGTCCAGCAGCTATAAAGTTATTACTGATTTAAAGTTAACTCCCAGGGAAATAATTTTAAATGTTTTAGCACTTTTGATATGTTCTTCAATGACCAGCCTCCATGACACTCCATACCTTGCTGAGGATCCCCGCACAATGGTTGTTCAGGTTGTAAAGGCTAATCACATATTTTTATTAGAAATCTACAAACTCATCTTGGCTTAAGAACCAGACTTTCCTTTTTCTTTTTAAATTTAATGTGACAAAATAGACCATTTACAGCTTTTGGGAGGAGGGGGCTGTATTAGGTTAGGTCAGTAAAACAGTGTCATTAAAAGCAGAAAATAAAATCATAGCAGCAATGAACTAGAGTAAATGCAGAGAAATTCAGTCAGTTGCAAAGGTCACAATGCATGCTAATGTTTTTAGCACACAGATTCATTGCTCAACTGCATATGAACTTTTCAGACCACAAACTATTTTTTGTCTAGACTAAGTCTATATAAGCAAAATAAAAGTAAAGGTTCTGTCTGTGGAAACTATGGTGGCAAGGGACCTCATTGCAACACACTAACCGCACCGTGTGGCTGGGTCCCAGCTCCCCTTCTGTCCCCTCTGAACTCAAGAAGAACAAGTCTGATGCCAGGCACAGCACCTCCATGGCAGGATGCGACCCCAGTCCTGAGTTTTCCTGTGCAGGGCAGCAGCGATGCCACTCAAGGTATTTGTTAGGAAGGAAAAAAATGGAACAGTAGCTAATTTTGTAAAAATTTGGCTAATCCATCAGAATGAATTTTAAGCCTGGTGGGTCAGGGGGCAGTGGGGCTGGGCTGTGGGGAGTGGGGGGCTGTTCTTTGGGGCAAGGGGATGGGAGTAGTGATGGCCAGGTCCGTGGGCAGGAGGAGAGGCCGGGTGCGGTGGGCTCATCCGGCTGTGCTGTGGTAGATGACATCCTTGGGTGAGGATTCAGGTGGGTGCTGCAGAGACCTCCCAGTCCTCTTCAATACTGCTACTTTATTAGTGTATGACCACAGTTCCTGGGCTGTCTACATTTCAGATCGTACTCTTTTAGTAGCTGCTGCTTTTGTTTCATAGTTGGATGCATTCAGGAACCACTCAGCAGATTTTCTGACTTTGCAGTGTATCTTTGAATATCAGCAGATTTTATTATATTGACCAAGTAAGCTTTATTGTATTGACCTGGACTCAACAGCTGTAAGCAGGCTCAGCACAGCATGCCTGCAGCAGGCCAGACAAACTAGTTTTCTTTGAAATAAAATCACTTACTGGCCGGCCTCTGTTGGATTAGATAGTTCCTAACATGTAGGTTAAATTTATGTCACGTGCAGTGGTATTGTTGGCATTTTGTAGCATTAAGGAAAACTTAGCACTGCATGATGAAAGAGCACAGACAATACACTTGTTTTGGGTTTTGTTACTTCTGTGCTATAGGTTTATTGATATTGGCTCTATTGGACACAAGCAATTACCCTTCCTGTTAAAGTTCCTCTTAGGAATTTTACATCAAATATTTCTTAATCGTGTACAAGGGTCCTGTAGAATAACAGCCATAAGGAGCTTCTGCATCAGAGGAATGTTGTATCCGTTCCTGCTTTACAGCCAGCAGGGCCAGAGCACAGAGAAACAACGTATCTGGGATTAGACTGCAGGGAGCTAAATCCCCTGTCTCTTGCCCCATTTACTTGGATAAGAATTTTCAAGTGTGGATTTGGAAATTAGAGAGTTACACTCTCTTTCTCCTAAAGTTGACAGGAGTTAGATGCCTAATTCCCTTGAGCCCGTTGAAATTCTTGTAAAGCAAACACTGTGTTCTCTAACTTAGGTAGAAACAATTAAAAGATTAACCAATGCTGACAAGCTAGTTAATGTGGCCTGCAAAGAAAATGCCTTTAAACTTGTCTAGGTCCCAGTAACCGACATGGGAGGTGAATGACAAGGACCCGAGTAAAGATGCTAATGCCACTTTGGGAGTCCTAGTAATCAGCTTGGGAAGCTAGTGCCAAGGAGCTGGATAAAGATGCAATTAAGGTTGCCACAAAGTACTGGGATACATTGCAGTTCCCAGCTGTGATAACTGAAGAGTTGGCTGTGGTTCCAAAACACCAGCATGATAGTAAAGCAGGAATGAGAGGACAAATATTTTGGCCTTTTCATTTTCCAGACATTTATGTTCACTATCTGCATGGAGCCTAAATTATCCTGGAAAAATTCCAAGCCATAATCCTTTTTTTTCCCTCTTTCTCCAGTGGGTTAATAAAGTACAATTAGGCTTTTCTGTTTTGCATTGCACAAGGGACAACAGAATAAACATTTCCACTTATTTATGATCCACCTCAGCTTTTGGAGAGTTTGACAGTTTTACAAGTCCCTGAGTGCTTACCCTGGTCAGTGCTTTGAAAGCATCGCATTTGAACCTTCGACATTGAGTGGACAACATAATTCACACACTCTATAATAAGAGGGGATAACTTACGAATAAATATAAATATAAATAATATAAACATCCTCAGGAGATCATAGTTCTAGCGCAACAAATGCATTTTTCATGGTGTATAAAATGAAATACCTCATTAGCAGCTCTAGGGTATAGGAAAGTAATACAAAATTTTATAGCCCTACAAAGATGCACAGACCAGAAAGATGCAATGGGAAACTTGTGATTTTATCTCCAAATGGACCCTGAAAAAGCCTTGTCACTTCCATCACTGCCAGCACAACCAGTGATGACAGGATCTAAGTCACTGCACAAAGACCTCCCAGCTCCCAGCCAACGGCTCGTGAGCTGTAGGAAAAGTGCATCACCCTCTTTTCTGTTCTCCCATCTCCGGGGAGGAGAGGCTACGTGAGTGCCTCCTAGCTGGGCATGTTGAGAAAAATCTGTTCCTTTTGTCAAGCAATGCACTTGCGTACTACGGAGAAGTGGGCAGGTAGGATCCTGGAGTAGCTAATGTAGAGGTGCTGCAAACAGCAAGAAAACCTCTCAAACTGTTTGCTCACTGGCATGGTTTTGCATGATTCAGACTTAAACACAAAACCCTTTAATGAATTAAGACCGATCACCATCTGATTCTTACCTGTCAAAGCTGGAAAATTATATTGTATGAAGAGAGAAGTAAAAGTAATACGTTTACTTTGACTTTTAAAACTATCCTAAAGAAATTACTTTGAAATAGGAGAGCTACAATGAGACACCTCTGTGAAAAAAGGTACTTTTAGGCTAAGGTTTCACACTAATCTGAGCTGCCCTAAGGGCAGCAGGCCACCGGTGGGCAGTTACACGTTGCCATGCTCTCCTTGCACCCACTGCCCTGCTCTTGCAACTGGTGCTCACTGGAATGCATGGTAGCCAACTCAGAAAGCTAGAGCATTGCAAACTTGGTCATGCCCAAAAGAAGTGAAGAGTGTCCTGCCAGTTTGGCTGTCCGGGCCCGCTGGCACGGGCTCAGTGGTGTTGGTAGAAGGAGGGGTGGGAGCATGAGGCAGGGGACAGGAAAGAAACAGGACTCCTGCTTTGGCAGCTTGTCTGTGCAACTGGACACTCAGGCTGCATCCTGAGAACAAGGTTCATTGTACTTATGCTTTCAAGCAGAAATTTGTATCCTCCCATTTTATATAGAGTGAGTATTTTTAAAACATTGAAGTACAGTTTGACACTGTTCTTTAGTTGAATGTTGTGATCATCTTGTAGTAAGGCTGACTGGCCTGTTTCATATACAGCTTCTCGGTGCTTTCAGTTGCTGCCTCTCCCTTGTTGTTCAGAAAGTGCTGCTTCTCATGAGGAAAACATCTCAGAGACAATGCCTAAATCTCAGCACGGATACCTTTTCATTATTGCAAGCATTCCTGTTAACGTTGATGTTCATTCTGATAGGGGTCTAATACTCATTGTAGCATTCTGGTTTCTAAGTTCAACCCTGATGAGTCTGGGTTTGCCCTCCAATCTGCAAACAAGACAGTGCTCAGGTGGGGGAACATGGTTTTTCAGGTCTTAAGCCCAAGTAGATGAAGGAGAGGAGATGTCAGCCAAGCTGATGTAGCTCCTGGAGCTCTGAGGAGAACAGGGTAGCAGAGCACAGAATGGCACCAGAGTGGAGAAAAAGGAGCAGCATCATGGAAGGCAAGGTTTGCTGGGGTCCTTGGGACAGGCAGGTGGCGGCACAGCCATCCTTTTGAATGCCGCTTTCAGTGGGACTGGACTGAATCCTCTTCAGCACAGAATGGACCTGCGTAACGTAGTACAGCCGTAGGATGGCACAGTGTATTGTTTCCCATAAACATCTGGTAGTAACCTATCACTCATAGCCCACGGGGAAACAGCTGCCTTGGCATGGAAATTTTGCTGGCAGTCTCTAATCTATGGTAGAATATTAAGCTTTGGAGGAAATGACTTCTTTTTTTTCATCTGCTTAATTATGAAATCAGTTCATGAGAAGGAGGTGACATGTTTGGATTTCTCTGCTATTTCTGTTATGCAGATAATGTGCAAAAGATCTGTTAAAAAATTGCTAGCCTCTTGTATGACATCTAGCTCCCAGGCAGATACACTGCAATTGCAATATTATTTGTGGGTGCTGCTCCATACTGGCTTTCTGAAGGCTCCCTCAGTTCCAGTTTCTATTCAGGAAGAGCTAACTTCTCTCCAACAAGCACCTGAGCCTCTATTCTAACATCACGAAGAACTAAGCAATTGCTATCAGCTGGTGTTTATCAGCACATCTACTTTAACAGTTGGTCAGTAAACCTGGAAGATTATTTTGTAGTGACTGTGTGACTGTAGAAATGTGAAAGCACATTCTAACCAGTCAGTGAGGCTGGCTGGGAAGGAAGGTGCATGTCATCATTGCATGGTGAGGTGGAGTAGACAGGCTGGGAAGCCAAGCTAGGATCAAAAGCTAGGGATGGGTTTTCTGCACAAATGGTTCATCTATACTATTTGTCTTGCCAAAGAAATAGTGTAAGGGTCCTCTTAATAGCGCTAAAGAGTCTTCAAGAAGGTTGTCTCTGCTTTTCCTGAAGGAATCTTAGGTAGGAAACTGACTTTGGCAGCTTTTAAATGCATGCCTTAAAGCACCATGAAAGTTGCTGGAACTGTGATCGTTACTTTAGCACCTCCTCTATGGCAGGATTTATAAGTATCTGTTGCACATTTATTAACGGTTCCTGCCCAAGGTGGGTATATTAGTTAATACTACTCACAATTATTGCTCTTTTACGTTTCTGTGGCTTTTATTCCCAGAGCTTTAGAACTCTTTGGGGTCCCAATGGAGAGCACCGCTGGGGTGCTTCATCTGTATTCTACCATTACTATCAAACGAGTTTTCACTTGTCCTTCAGGCTGCATGTGCCATAAAAGCAATGCAGTCTTGTGCATCGGTACTGAGTGCAGCCCCGTGGAGAGCAGTTATTTCCTTTTGAGCAATTATTTCTTATTTCCTTTTTATTTCCTCCTCTCATATTGATCATTATCATTGCAATACAGGTTGGTCTGGGAATTTCTTTTCATTAAAGTAGAATTCCGAGGCATCCATTATCCCTTTATGATTTCAATTTGCAGTAGAATTGGGAGGAGGCAGCTTAGATGTCCCTGAAATATAGTGGTATCAGTAGGACCCTTTTGGTAATTATTTTAGCAATGAAATAATTGCAGTAAATCTAATGGCAAATAATTGTAGACATGCAGGTGAAGAACTGTTTAGTGCTTCATGTGTTACTTCCTAGGTGAAGAACTGTTTAGTGCTTCATGTGTTACTTCCTAACACAGACATTGCAATGTGGGGCTGTGTAAAGCTATGTTAAAAGGGCTGAAGATTTACATTAGCAAAGAAAATTCCCCCAGCTCCTCTGTCCTCCTGTGGAAGAGGCCACCACTGGAGCGTGAGAATGCCATTGTATTTTCAGTCATATTTGTTGAAAGTATTTTCTAGCCTGTTCTTATTGGCATCGCTGTTCACGGCCTGGTTTGCTCTAAAAATAGAGCTGTACTTTTAACCTGTTGGGGACTGGGGAAGCTCCGACTCTTACCCAGTCACTCTCCTGTCTGAGCTCAGGAACACTGTGCACAGGCTCCAGTTGATCAGTTTAAAGTGGGGTCTGGAATGAAGACAGCCCTAGTTTCTCCACAGCTGAACTGGTTGAGTGAGTCTACTGGATTTTCTTAAGTGTGAATCACTTTGTCTCAGTGAAGACTTTTAGTGTTTGACTGGTCACCCTCCTGGCTCTTTCCTACAATTCTTTTTTTCTTTCTTACTTTGCTCTGTGAGTACAATGCTTGTGTTTTATCAATCCCCTGTCTTGGTATTCAGAAAATGCTGTGTTATGATAAAGATTATGATAAATTATGGCACTGAGTATAGTAATAAATGTAGGCATAGTGTATATAGGCTATTGTGTAAGAAATTAGTTTCTGTTCTGCAGTTTGGGGGAAAAAAAAAGGAGTCATGCATCTGTTTTATGTAGAAATACCCTTATCATCCTGTGGTATCGCTTTATTCTCAGATGAAAAAGCCACAGAGTTTTGTGCAGAAAGGCCTTTGTTATGGATGGCATTGTCCAAGTGACTCAAGTGATAATGGAAATAATTTAAAGTTTAGAAGTAGAATAATAAAATCAGGGAAGTGCTGTAAGTTTTTTGATTAGTTTCTTCAGTCTGTTGCACTAATGACTTACAGTTGAAGTCAGAGCAAAGGAAGCAGTGAATTTGGATAGGTATGTGTGTGAAGTGCCTTGGAATTCTAATCTTTGAGTGTGTGTGTAAAGAAAATAGTTTTACGTAGCAGGTCTGTTCCTCTAGTCTCTTCCATGCTACACTTTAAAAACATTTCTCTCTACTGAGCTTACTTGATTTTAAGGTACTGTGAAAACATTTTTTTCAAAGTAATGTGTGCCTTTTGGTTGGTGGCTGTTTTAACGTGCACGCAGACACACAAAAAGTGTAGAATGGGAATCCTGTCCTCTTCAACAGACCCAGTAATTTCTAGTATTTGCAGAGTTTAGAGCCTGCTGGCATGTACTCATGCTAAACATGTTTATGTTTTTGAGGCATCTGGTGAGTGTTCTGTGATTCTGTTAAGTTATATGCTGCTCCTATGGGAACGTTACAGTATTGGCCATAGGGCTTTACGAATTGTCACAAAATGAGCAGTTAATTCTTGACATCTGCTGTGCTGAAGTGGCTGCCAAGTTGCGTGGGTAGTTGGCAAGGAAATAAATATTGATAGGCCCTAGCAACAGGTACTCCTGAGAACTCTTGTTCTGGGAACGCTTAGGCTGTGTCCAGTGTTATTAATGTTGTGATAGCATTTTAAGTTTATTTATAGGATTTGTTTGTGTCTTATCACCATGTCTCAGAACTGGAATGCATGAATGGGCTTTGCTGTGCGAGGGCACAGACATGTGTATCGTACACCCTTCTCTGGTGACTCATTTCGACATATAACAGATGCTTCACTCTCCACATCTCAGGGGTAGTGGATGGTCACCGACGTACGACATCTCAGGTATGTGCTCATATCTAGGCTCTCGTGTGTTCGCGCTCTATCCTGTCGCACTCCAGAGCTGTGTACGTATAAGTGCGTCGGATACAAGAATGCCTTCCTTACAAACAAAGCATTCATATGCAGGATTCTCTGAGAATCCACCAGATAAAATTAGCTTGCTTTTATTGTGAAAACGCTAATTCTCTTGAGCACTGTAATTGAAAAATTTTATGTTCTCATTGCAGAAATTGAAGCCAGAGAAGCCTGCGACTGGCTGAGAGCTGCCGGCTTTCCCCAGTATGCGCAGCTATTTGAAGGTATG
>KZ507371.1:8899-19198 GCA_002844005.1 Limosa lapponica baueri
AACTGAAATAGTCTATTCAGCTTTTTCCAAACATTAGTGGCTTGACAAGGAAGACTTGAATTTCCAGCAGTGCTAGGCTAAACTTAAGAACCAGTATATTTCTGGAGTACCGGAGTCTGGGATCTCAGTGAATTTTCTGGCTGCCTTCCTGTGCAGGCTAATTATTTAGTCCAAATTGTAGCTGCAGGTTCAGAACTGGGCTTGTGCTGTGGCCTGTGCTGTAGAAGCCTCACACTGTTTCTGCTGTAGCTTAGAGCACTAGCAGTAGTTGGTTTTGCAGTTGGTAATCATCTTCCTCTAATCGACCATGTTATTAATTGGGCTTGCCGTAATTATTTGTGTGTGAGACCTAAGTGTACTAGCATTTCATACTTTAATCACTCTGCGCAGTTAAAACAAGCTGACTTTTTCTTAGATATCTGGCAGGCTGGAGAAAACAGTGGCTGAGCCCTGTTTGCTGTGGTTGTCCAGCATTTCTGTTGCTCCTGGCCTCGAACAGTGTCTACTGGAGTGGGTGGGAAATTTCAGCTCCTTAAAAATAGGGGTATTTAGTGCTCTCAGGCTAAGAAGGGACGAAGTAAAACTGCAGTTAGCAACTTCTTACAGTTTGTTCATAAATTTTTCTTATCCTCCAGGTACTATTTTTGCATATGGACAGACTGGAACAGGCAAAACTTTCACCATGGAAGGGGTCCGAGCAGTTCCTGAGCTTAGAGGCATCATTCCCAATTCCTTTGCCCATATATTTGGTCACATCGCCAAGGCAGAGGGGGATACAAGGTAAACAGCTTCTCTTCAGTGCTTCTGTCTTTTGTCTGTCCATCTGTAGTAGGAGCCTGACCTTGACAATGGTGACTGAAAGGGTACCTCTGGCCCTAGCTGAAAGTATTCCTACTTAGGCAGTTCTTGACGGGGTAGCAGGATTGTGTTGGACTATCCCTGCACTTTTTTTGCACCCTGTGGTTGTGTTCGTTGGACTAAGAAAGCTGCCCAACTCTTTGTCCTCAGGTTTTTAGTCCGTGTGTCTTACCTGGAAATTTACAATGAAGAAGTGCGGGACCTGCTGGGAAAAGACCAGACACAGAGGTTAGAGGTGAGCCTGCCCTTCTGAATGTGACTGTTTTAAATCAGTGAGCAATATTGTATTTTAAAGACCAGAGAAGCACTTGAAGGGAAGTGGGAGGTTGGGCTGCTCAGCACATGTACGGTTCCCTTTAACATACAGTAGCTGGACAGCCATACTGACTCCTCTGAATCCTTTCCACTTGGTCAGCTGTATAGTGAGAAACTGTCTGTTCCATCTCAGTCAGTTTTCTGCCTGCACTTCTACCCCAAAGAACCCTCAGCAGCCTTTTTAGGAATTGGAGACTGAGATTTGAAGTCACTATTTGCCACCAGGGGAAACCAGTAGAATATTGTCCTGCATGAGTCTTGGTTCCTTAGCTGCTCTGATTCCCAGTGTTGGCATGTTTTATGTGCAAACCAGAACCTGGAGGAGTAAATTTGAAATTTGCTATCGGGGATCTCCTAAGGATGCTCAGTCTAAACTGTTTCTCTCTTAGGTTAAAGAGAGACCTGATGTGGGAGTATATATCAAAGACCTTTCAGCTTATGTCGTAAACAATGCAGATGATATGGACAGAATCATGACTCTGGGCCACAAGAACCGTACGTAGCCTTGCTGTGGGCAGGTTTATAGCTCAGACAGAAAAAAGGTCTGGTGATGAGACCACAGTAAGACGTCCTAGTGTGGGAAAGATTGTTCAGCTGAGCAGGGCAAAAAGGATATCTCGTCCCAAACCCCTTTTGTGCAGGAGGAGGTAATGAAGGCTGTGCCTCCCACATCGGCCAGTGCCAGTGGGGGAAACAGCAGAGGAGGACGCGATGAGGGCAGTCAGTGTTGTCAGAACTACTACTGTGTGTCTTGGTCCTTTCCCTCTTCAGTTCTGATCAGGATGGGCAACAGCTAGCACTGTGCTGGGAGTGGGAAGTGGTTTATGTTTTCCTGTTCTTAGTTAAGCTCAGATCTTTTATGACCTAAAGGCCTGGCTGCTCTTGCTCTTGGCAGGGATTGCTGTGTTTTTATTTCTCAAAATACAGCTGTTTTCAGGGATCAGCTGTGAATGCCTTTAGGCTACTGATCTCTGTAGTGTTAAAGAAACAGGTGAGAACTACTCCTGCTCTTGGGATGGGAGTCTGTGGTTGACTTAGACTTAAAGCAGCTGTAACGCTTCTGCTAGTCCAGATTGGAGATGTGTTGCAGCTTCAGTACCCAAGAACACAGTTTGCTGCTGAATCTGAGCATCCTTCTTCCATCTCCTGAGAAACAGGGCTGGGTAAAGAGGCGGGGATAAGTCTCCTTTGAGAGCAGGAAGAATGTTTGAGGAGCGTGTGGTTAATTCTGAAGACAACACTGCTTTTTCTCTCCATTAAAAGGTTCTGTTGGTGCCACAAACATGAACGAGCACAGCTCCCGTTCGCATGCCATCTTCACCATCACTATTGAGTGCAGTGAGAAGGGGGTCGATGGAAACATGCACGTGCGCATGGGCAAACTGCATCTCGTCGATCTTGCGGTGAGTAGGACCAGCCAGGCCTGTTGTAACGTGTGGTGGGCATCGCTGCTCATTAATGTACTGTTGAAGGTGCAGTAAAGGGCACGTCCTGTGTTTCACAGCTAAAGCCCAGGCTTCTGTTTGACACTTGTCTTCTATGAAGTATTCACTCGGGACCTGAAATCAGAGGTGTTCCAGGAAGAGTCTTTAGAGTAGCTAGAGCCTGTCCCAGTATAAGGGCTCTCTTGCCTGTATCAATTAATCATTAAATGGATAAATTACATTGGAAAGAGCTCTCTGGACCGAAGAACTGGGTCTTTGCAAGAGTTTTTGTGGTTTGTTTTTTTTTTTTTGAGGGTTTTGACCATGCAGTGTGTCACTTGCAAGTTCACTCCCACCGTTGCTCACTTTGAACCAATGTAATTGTGCTGGTAAAATGTGTCTTTAGCCCAAACTTTACACTGGAGTATCTTTCCTTGGAGAAGATGCAGGAAAGGGGAGACTACAGGCATACAATGTCTGCATGTTAACTTTATTTAAGTGGTGCATGTTTAGGTTACTCTATGAAACTCTTTAAAATAATTGCAGTGTTGCTTTTCTCCCTTAATCTGCCAATAGGAAAGGCTGGAGATGGTGCTTAGCAGCTCCAGCTGAGGCGCCCTGTAACCGCTGACTTGCTTCTCAGAACATTTTTATTCATGGGGACAAAAATGTCTATTTTCCCACCTACATTATCAGTTGAGGCCTGTTTGACTTGTCTCTTTAACGATGTCTGAGGTACTTAGCCAGGTTCTCTAATGATTGATGAGGTTAGTGGCACGGCTGCTAGCATGTAGCTGATCCTATTTGGAGCACGGAGAGGTATTAGGAGATTTGTTGTAACTCCTGCTGCTTCTTTTTCCTTTTCCAGGGTTCTGAAAGGCAGGCGAAAACTGGAGCCACGGGGCAGCGACTGAAGGAAGCCACGAAGATCAACCTCTCTCTTTCCACACTGGGGAATGTTATATCTGCGCTGGTGGATGGCAAGAGCACCCACGTGCCCTACCGTAACTCCAAACTTACACGGCTCCTTCAGGATTCTCTGGGGGGCAATTCCAAAACCATGATGGTAAGCTGAGAAATGCCCTTTCCAGTGCCAGCTGTCAAGCTGCATTTTTGCAGGGACAGCATAGTGACTTTGCCATGAGAACAGCCTGGCATTTACCTCTTAATTTCAGAGCTGTTTGCAGCTCAGAACTTTTAATATGTTTTTTTCTATATTTTCTCTTTGCCTCTGTACAGATGAAGTTTTAAACACAGTGCAAATGTACACATGTGCGTAAGATCAAGTAAAAGCTGTGCTTGGGTAGCCAAAAGCAGCTTTGGTGTAGAAGCAGCAGGAAAGCTTGGGAAAGAGTAGTAGTGTGAGATTGGCAGAGCTGGGGATGGGTCCCTGAAGTTACTTGTAGGGGCTCTGACACTGTCCCCCAGTAACTCAGTCTTCTGTGTGTCCCAGTGTGCAAACATTGGACCAGCGGACTACAACTACGATGAGACTATCAGCACTCTGAGGTACGCAAACCGAGCCAAGAACATCAAGAACAAGGCCAGGATTAATGAAGATCCCAAGGATGCTTTGCTTCGCCAGTTTCAAAAAGAAATTGAAGAGCTTAAGAAAAAGCTGGAAGAAGGTGAGGTTCCCCTTCCTCCTTTCTCTACTCCGATGCTTGTTCTGTTTGAGTGTGAACATTCGTTGCTATTTGAAGATGTGACACGAGTTTGGTAGCTGGTGCGGGTCGGTGTCCTGTCTTTGCTTGCCCTGCTGGGTTCCAGGAGCGGTGTCCCAAGGACAGCAGGGAGCTGGTGGTGGCCCGGCAGTGGCCTGACTTTGTCCTCTAGGTGGCACTTGGCACTCGGATAAGTGATGGCTTCTGGGCTGAGCTGGTGTGCCAGGGTTTGCCTGTGGAGCAGGAGGGCTCTGGGCATGGTGTAGGGAGTTAAAATGTACTGTAACAGGGAGTCAAATGTTTTGTGTGTTTGAGGAGGGGTGCATTTTCCAAGAGGAAAACGAACCAAATTTGTGGAGCTAGGACTGGAGCTGACTTTCAAACAATGGATAGAGAAACAAGAAGCTTCTTTAAGCCCTGTAGTTTTGTGGCCTTGTGATGCTATTACTCCAACATCGAGGGAGCTTCCTAAACGGTGACCTTGGCCCAACATCTCTCCAGAGAGATGCCTGTGGCACAGAACAGCTGGAGCAGTCACTCCAAACTTGCTGTTGGGAGCCTGCCCCCATCAGGAGCAGCAGGAAATGGTCAGTAACTCCCTTCAAGGAGCGGGAACTGGATGTAGGTGTTTCACCCCTGGTGGGCTGAGGGTGGCTTCTTAAATTTTAGACTCTAAGCTACAGAACAAAGAGCCTTATGTTTGCTACTGTTACAGGGAGGGTGGGATGCTAAATGTTGGGTTCTGTTCAGTTTGGTTTCCAAACTCTGCCTGAAACATCTGAGCAGAGTGTCTTCGATGGCAACAGTGATAAACATTTGTGGGACTGGACATTTTTCTCAGTTAACAGCCATCTAACTTGATGTAGACAAGTGTCTGATTAAGTAGCAAGTCTGTGTGAACTTTGTTCAACTGACCCCAAGGCACGGGGAGATCCTGCTATGAAAGCTTTGTAGCGTAATGCTTCAGCAGTGCAAGGATGCTTTATTTCCCATGAAAAGCACCCACTTGAGATTTAATGTATGCACACTGACCTCACAGGATTAAATTGCTTATCTTGATTTTCCTTACAGTTCCTGAGACGTGACAATCTTAAAAAAAAAAACCAGACTTAATGACTTCTGCAGGTGCTCATAAGCTGCTGTTGGACACTGCTGGGTTTGGACGAATGGTGCTGTCACAGTAACAAACTGAACAAGCACACTCTTTTCTTCTAGGGGAAGAGATATCTGGTTCTGAAAGCAGTGATTCTGAAGAGGAGGATGAAGATGACGATGGGGAGATTGGAGAGGATGGGGAGAAACGGAAGAAACGGCGGGGTAAGGCAGTAGAGACTCCTGTCAGTGCCACCAATCTCCTCTTATCCAGGAGCTGGTGTCAGAAACTGTAGCCGGAGCCAGGTGGGGAAAAGTGGAGGTGTAGAGCTGCCCTACTGCCGCTGCAATTATCATGCCTCTCCTAGAAACGAAGCTGTTTGGTGCCGTCTCCCTAGATGGACAGCTCTGAACCTGTGTAGTATCTGCTTCCACTTGGGTAGCTGTGCTTGTGGTGACATCCTCTTTTGTGGTGGCTCCCTGGTTGCCGCAAGGTGGCTGTGTATGGCTTGTTACTGGTGGTGTGGAACTTCCCCTGCTCACAGAAGTGGGAGGAAGAAGGCACCAAAGATCAATGGTAGGCAGATGTGGTTTTTTTTATAACCATGGGAATGGTTGGAGGGGAATTTTGGCTGTGGTTTAGGCAAAGGATTCATCTGTCTTATGGATGTTCAGTAACTGACTCTTCTGGTTGATGCTGATAAAGGAAAAACTTGACTTTTGGGTGTCTTTGTGCAAGCTGAAAAGCTGAATGGGAGCTGCACATCCCTAGTTTGGGGGCACTGTGGAAATCCCGTGGTGGTTTGTATTGTCCTACACCAGTGTTAAGCTTCTGCGTAACATCTAACCCCCAGGGGATGTTGTCGAACCTAGAACTGCAGGTCACTGTGTGCCATGGGATGCTGTGGCTTCCAAGGAGCTTGCTATGCCCCAAAACCTTTCTGATATTTCTTCATGGGGAGTAGAGAAGTCAAGCCCAGTGCTACACCTCAACTACCAGCTTCTCTAGTAAATTAATTTTGACATTCAAATGGCCTTCCTGTCCTGATGCACTCACATTTGGTTAAAAATTCCTGTTAAAGAGTTCTTGCTTTAGATACACTCTCTTCATTTTGGTATCTGTCCAAGTAGAGTCGTAAATGACCTTTATTATGTCTTTGGTCATAGTCATAACAACTTTTACTTCATTTTTTACCTTCTGGTAATTTCTAGAAGCAAAAAGGTTGACTGCTGTCTCCATCAAGAACCAGGTCCTGCTCAAATCTCCTCCCAAGAGGAGACCACCTTCAAAATGCTGCTTGAAAGGAGTAGAGGGCAAATAACTGTGACTGACTCAGCTTCCAAACAAGCTCCTCCGAGTTCCCTGAGGGAGGGTGCTGCTCAGCAGGAGTACGCACAGTAACTCCCCCTGTGCAAGCTGGTTCTGCCTTCCAGAGGGAAAAGGGCACGTTTCCATGTACATAAGGCTGGAAAGGACTCCTGGTCGCTGAATCCTCTGCTATTGCAGATATCCACAGCCTTCTCCACTACGATCTGGTTTTCTGTGCTGTTGCTTGAAATGGGAGCTGCCTTGGCATGTTGATTTAAGCTGTAGGCTGGTTAAGATGGGTTTTAACTGAAGCGTCTTTCTGAGCATGCGATTTTGTGCTGGGAAATGGTGGCTTTGCAAGCTGAGTCTGGGAGGGATCCGAGCAAATGCTTCCTAATGGGAACTTGTGCCTTTTTGAACGAGGTTGCTGACCCTTCTGGGTTTCTTTCCTTTAGAACTAACTTCCCATCTGCATGTTTCTTCCTCTCTGGGTTTTTCTGTGGGACGCATTTCTGTTTTCCAGGCAGTAGCAGCAGCAGTAGTTCAGACTCCACATGCTCTGTCATAGAGAAACCTCTGGATAAGTCCTTCACTAGTGAGTGGGAGCTCTTAAGTCCTTTAAGCTTTGGCCTTTCCATAATCTGCACACTCCATTTTGCAATGTCGCACTCTTCCCCACTGTGTCTGTTGGAAAGATGAACCTGAACTTGTAGCTCTGCTAAAGCATGCCTTTTCCTTTGCTGCTTCCACGCTTGAAACAGTTGGTCAATGTGCACATCGTTAGCCAGGTATGTGAGAGAGAATCAAGAAGCAACAGGTTAAAAAAAAACCTGTTTGCAATTTCTGTGTTAAACACTACCTCTAAAATACCAGGAAAAAGTCTGAGCTAACTTTTTTTATGGGAGTTGCTACAATATGAGTTCATAAAAAGGACAGTCAGACAGGTGAAATGGGTTGTGCTATGTTATATTGGACTCTATCTTCTCAAAATTAGTTTTGGAGAAAATGGATGGAGCAGTCAACAATCAAACAACACATGGTTTACACTTGCAAAGAAAACATGGTAATGCTTGGTTGGTTTGCTTTTTTTTGGCAGATAATTAAAAAAAAAATCCTCAGTGGTGGCTGGGGTTTAACTGCCCCATGGCATTAAGTTTTTGATCACTGGCGGACTTAATTCAGAGGAATAAGGGATCTAGATTTTGGTCTAACAGCGAGGAAAATCTGAGCTGGTCCTGGTCTGAGAGAGGGCTCTGGTTTAAAAACCCTACAGTCAGTTAGTAATGACTGAAGAAATAAGTCACATCTCGGGACTTGGCTTGTAGGGACTTCACCCACTGTTGTGGTTATGCTGTATAGATGCAGTCTGCTCTCCTTCCTCTCCGGAGAGAGTCCGTAAACTCCTGCTGTATAGTTCATCACTAATTTTTACCAGTTACGTTAGTGGAAAGCATCAGCTCAGAGAAAAGTGTGTGAACAGGTTAAGAAGGATCACAACCTCAGGGAGACCTTTGGTGGGTCTCGTGATGGTAGGCTTGGGATCTGCTTGCTTCAAACGTGCTCTCAAAGCTTGCTTGAAACCTGAGTATTTTATTTGGATGAGGACAGTTAATAGCAAACTGCTGATGTGGCAGTGGGTGGCTGAGTCCATCTCCTGCATGTTTGGAGACAGCTCTGTAGTGGAAGTGGCGCTGGGCGCTTAGGAGAAGCGTGGCTCTCTGTGGTTTGGGATATTAACTGTCCTCAAGCGTGACACGTTTGCATGTGGTGTCCTTCATTATCCCTTTCCTGTCCTGCCTTTTTTGCTGCTCTTGCTTGAATAACCAAAACTGGCTATATACCTCTATGGAAGCATCAGTTACTGCAAATTAACCTACTAATACCCTGTCTAATTAAATGGAGGAATCTTGTGTTGAGACTCCCTGTGTGCAACTGTCATGTATCTTGCAAAGAATTGGCCTGGAAACTTGATTAAAACTTAGAACAATTCTTCTGTATGCTAATATTTCACAGGTGGTGTCACAGAATTGGCTTTCTTGAGGGGGGGAGCATTAAGTCTCTTATACAAGAAGAAATCTACTCTCTTTAATTGTTTCTTAGGGCATGATCTTTGCGGCAGGCTCCTAATGTTACATTTAGATTCTGCATTGCATTGAATGGGCAGAAGAATGCAAGAGTGAGCTGAAGATTATCCTGGTTATGCAAAGCACTCTGAAGTACAGAAACTTTCTCTGCTTTAGCATAAAATCATGATGCATTAATGTTTGCTGTAATGGAGGTTTTTTTTAGTGATGATTATCCTGTGTTTTCTACTCTAGAAACATGCATATAAAATTAATGTTCATTCTGATGCTAATAATCTTTGTCCAAAATGATCAAAGCAATAATATATTTTCTTTCCTCCTCTTTTCATGCATATGCTGCCTCCCTGCGATTTGCTTTCTACTTCCTCCTAATGCAAGATCAAGCAGGTTGGTGTCATTGATTTCCACCTCCTTATAATGCAATTGCAGAGCTTGTGAAAGGGTCTTACAGCTTGGTTTAGTTCACCCTTTTCTCCAAAACTGAGAATATAGACAATGAGCTCTGCATGGTGCTTTCGGAAAGCTGCTTGCTCAGACTAGAGAGATTTTCCCCACCACAAATCCAGAAATAAGTGCTTGTTACCTGATTCCAAAATTTAGCAGATGGAAATTAAGACGTTGTTTGCTCTAGTACTGACGTCCTTACCTTGTACAAAACTAATTCTCTTGTGTGTGTGAACAAACATGTATACAGAGATGCACATGTGCACCCATGTTTATAAACACAGTGCATTTTGTCTGTTAGAGGTCAGATATATATATATATATATGTATATATAAAGCTGAATGTCACAAACTGGAGGGAAGGGAAGCCTTTTACTGAACTACTTCCTTCTGACCATATGCATTATGTCACTGTGAAAAACACTCCCTCGACAGTCAATGGCTTCTGATAGTTTCTAGGCATCTGGATTCTACGGGGGTTTTTCTTTGTGTGGAGAAGAGCAAAACAAGAAAACGAAGGACTCACGTGTAGTGAATAAAGGGAGATTTAGGACTTGTGGGAGACTTTGGGGAAATGCACGTAGGCTGGGCTCTGGCTCACTCTCTAAATGACACCCAAGGATCTCTTTGTTCATCTGCCTTGGGCACCTTGGGATTACAATGAAAATTGACGCAAGACTGGCAGAGTGACTTCCCAGAGCAGCAGCTTTACCCTTTGTTTCAAAATCACAAGTGTTTGGGGCCAACCCAAACATAAATTCAATGAGTTGCTCTGGCCACTTACATTTCATGGAGGATTACAAAGGATCTGGTTTGCTGTGGTTGTAGTTTAAGTTGTAAAGACACAGCTGATAAATCACAGCAAACCTCAGTCCTTTCAAATCTGTGGGTTGTCATTGTATATAGGTCAAATACCATCAAAAAGTTCCTTTAATTGCCTGGTTTTCATAGGGTTGGTCTGAATTTCCCTAGTCTCTGTATTTTCATAGCGTGTTCTTAAAATAGCTATGTGCTGATTTTGTGAAGGGTAAACCCATAAGGGCTTCTGCAAATTTCAGATTAGCATCCCCACCACACCCCTCCGAAATTTGAGTATGTAACTCCTGGTA
>KZ507371.1:39580-61789 GCA_002844005.1 Limosa lapponica baueri
ACCTGTGCCACTCGGGTGTCATTGCAGGGGACCTGGAGAGGCGACACAAGGGAGAGCCGTCGTTACGAGACACTCATTATGAGATTCTTATTGAGAGACCGTCATTACGAGACCTCCCCCGAGGAGCTGCCATCTGTGCCCTCCCCTGGGAAGGAGCATCGTGTCACCACCCCCCCTCCGTCAGGACACGACACGGATGCATCCCCGGGTGATGCCACCACTGAGATCTGTCTTTCCGCAAGCTGTTTCAGAACAGCTTCCCGGGAAGACGGGCCCTGGGTTTCACAGCGCTCACAAGCAGTTGTTTGCGGAGGGCAGGAGAGTCCCTGGGTGCTCGGGGGCTACCATGGACCAGCGTAGAGCAGGGACACCCTGACAACTCACACAGTGCCGGGCCACCGTGTCCCCATCACCGACTGGCCCCGTCACCCTGACACAGCTCTGCCTGTCGGACAGGGAGGTTTGGGGGAGCCCGTCTTGCTCCTCAGCACGTTTTCCTGCAGTGTCCCCAGTGTCAGCTGGAAAACCTCACCCTGCCCAACCCCAGCAGCCTGTTGTACCACCAAGTCCAGTGCTGAGCACCCAAAGTCTGGGCTGAAACGGGCTGGGGTGCCCAAAGCACCAAGGAACACCATCATCATCATCAATAGTGTTCCTCTGGTCTGTAAGCAAAGAAAGGAGGTGTAGCAGCGTTTACCTGCACTCCCGAGTGGAGCTGTTGGATGCGGTGGGTGATCTCTGACAGCTTTAGCTTGGGAGAGGTGGTCATCGTTGGTCTGGAAATAACGAGCTGGAGCAGAAAGAGGAGAGCGAGGGCAGCCTTCAGCCAGGGGAGCATCCTGTCGCTGCTTTCCGAGCGCTTCCCGTGCCGGTGGGGCTGGCTGGCCAGGGCCTCTCTGCCTTGCCGCTTGGCAGAGCACCATTCTTATAGTCTCCATGGACTACCAAATATAGGTGTCTTCCTGTGCTGATCAGGCGCGACGGTGGGAAGTGCCACTCGCCCCAAAGAAGGGCATTATGTAATGCCGGTGAAGACTTTTCGCCCTTAACCAATGTTATCTGCTATTCAGCTGCCGTGCAGATTTTAATCAGCTAATTGATAGATGGAGAGATACCAGGATGAGAAGTTGAGAATTTCTCTTTGATGTCTGAGGGATCTATTTACTGTCGAGCGTGTTTGTAACGTGCTGTGTGTAGAAAGCCATGAACCTGTGCACGACGTGGCCAAGGCGCGGGTGAAGGCAAGCCAGGACCTCATGTGTGGAGAAATATCTGCTGAAGCTTTCCTTCTCTTGCTGATGCTAAAGACAATCGGTTACGCAGAAGGACTGGCTCCGGGATGGATGTGGTTGGATTCCTGCTGGGCTCCCGGTTCCGGCCCTGGATGGGGATGTCTCCTGGGGGATGACATGACCCCAGTGAGTGTCTGGTTGAATTCGGAGGTGTTTCCTCACCATGTGTTAGGAGCCAGACCAGCTCCACCATCCAGGGGGGCCTGTGCCCCGGTGCTGCAGCTCAGGCATTGGCTCAGGTTAGAAATCCAGGAGCTGAAGTGACACCAAAGCAGATATTTGCTTTTGCACTTGAATGTGCCCCTTTGCTGCCCGCACAGGGACCTTCTGCCAGCTTGACACCCACCTACCCCGGGGACACCATCACGGGATGGGGGAGGAGCACCCTGGTGCTGCTTTTCGGGGCACCCCAACCACCTGCCACCTTTTCCGTTGACGCGGAGGACCTCTCCTCCCACATGGCCCACCTGGGGACATTCCGGGACCGCAGCGACCTGTGCTGCAGCTTGGTTGGTCATTGCCAGTGGTGACAGCAACACTTCAGAGAAGGAAATGGTGCGCGGCTGCTGGCGCAGAGGAAGAGCCCAACACTGAGTCAGAAAAAAAAAATTCACGCCAAAAACTTTGGCCATGATGGCAAGCAGCTCCGGCAAGCTCAGGTAGCCAAAGTCAGATTTGAAAAGACAAGAAAAACCTCAAAACTTTTATCAAGATGTTAAACATCTGCAAAGAAACAGAAAAATTGCTCTTGCATGTAAAGGAAGAAGTAGCTGAGGGGGTTTTCTGGCGTGTGGGTGTTTGGGTTTTAACTAGGACTTGCTCAGCTCTGCAGCACGTATCCCGCCCTGCAACGACGGCTCCTGCAGCGCCCGGCTCGGCGCGGCACCGTTCAGCCCCATGAGGTGCTGCAACCATGGGCCATGATGTCCCACACCATCTCATGCCGTCCTACATCATCCCATGTTGTCCCACACCGTCCATTGCCATCCCACACCATCCCATGCCATCTCGCACTGTCATACCCTGTCCCACACCATCACAATCCCATGCCATTCCACCCCATCCCATGCTGTCCCATCCCATCCCACACCACCCCACGCCATCCCACACTTTTCCCATGCCATCCCTCGATGTCCCACCCCATCCCATGCCATCCCATGATGTCCCACCCCATCCCATGCCATCCCACACTGTCTCATGCTGTCCCATGCCATCCCACACTTGTCCCACACCATCCCAGAAGACATCAGAAAACCAACAGGGACCTGGGGACTCAAACCACCTCATCGTTGAGGAGAAGAGCAGACACGAACCAGCAGTCATTTCCCACCATGGCTGAACTGGGCTGTTAGTGGGAATTTTGTGGGGGGAAAAAAGTTGACTCGTTAAAATGGCTCATTTCTTCCCCAAATTCTTCAATGCTTTTCCCAAGCGCTGCTACAAGCACAAGCAAAGCATCTGGTGGCTCTTCCCACGCCAACACCCAACGCTGCCCCAGCTCCGGCAAAACTGTCCAGGGGAGCCCCAGACTTCACCTTATACCTGGTTAGAAGCAGGTAAATAGTTATAAATTGGTAAATTCATTTAGAAAATGTAGAAACATTTAAACTTCCATAATTTATATTTTATTTTCAGTGAAGTTGAGTTGTTCCATAGCCCGAGGAAGTGCTGAACTTCCCATTTCAAACCAGCCCCTTCCCATTTCACTGTGATCTTTTATATATGGGGAGATCTAACGTCACCACGGCAGGACTGGGCTGCACCTCTCCAGTTCCGTGCCTTATGTTAGCCTGAAAAAAAATCGGTTTTCCTGGACAAATAAAAAAGATGGTGACGATTCCCAATTATTGAATGTTCTGTGAAATAGAAAGGCTGGGTCAGAGCCAGATGGGAGCCTGGAAGCTTCCCACCGCAGGCACTGGGAGGAAGGTGCAGGAGTGTGTCCGGGGCAGTGTCCACGTGTCCCAAAGCCGGTGTCTCTGGGTCCCTTGAGCCGCGCAGCCGGAGCAGGATGCTGGTGTGGGAAGGCATCTGCAGTCCCATACCCTGTGCCCTGGCACGGTGGTCCCGGTGGGGAACACGAGGCCATGGGGGACTGCGGGTGGTGGGACCCCCTCAGCTGGGAACACCCCGCGTTGGCAAACCCTGCGTGGTGAGCGTGTGTCACCTCCCCCAAAGGCAGATAAAAATCATTCCCCCAAACTATTGATAATGCTGAAGCGAACCTGATGATGGGAAAAGCTGACATGTATCAATTCGGCTCGTGTGGGTGGAAAAACGCTAGCTAGAACGCGGAGCCCAGTTCCGAGAAACGGGGCCGAGCCGGGGGCTCGGGGGAGAGAGGGGATGGTGGCCCCTGGGGGGCAACCGAAAGAGCTCCTTCGGTGTCTCCGGCTGCTCTGAGCACTAACCCCAGCGGTGGCTGTGAAATAATAAGGGACATTTCTGCCTGTGCATCACCCCCGGCGGTGAGACAGGCGCTGCCGGCCGAGCTGCCCTTCCCCAAGGGATGGGGGGTGCGTGGGGGTGGGACACCGTGTCCCCCAGCCCGCTGCTGCCAGCCAGGGTGAGGGCAGGACCCCAAGGGTGTGAACCCACCCTGAACGGGGTTCCCTCCTCACGGAAGAGCAGGTTTTGCTTCCAGCTATGGCCAGAGGCAGAACACAGGAGGGTTTCTGGGGGCCCAACAGCTGCTGGGGGGGCTGTGCCCACCCCACACTCTTCGTGCCTGATTTAAGCCAGCCCAAATCAGTCCTCAACCAGTTCAGAAAAATTATTCGAGTGACTAATTTAGGTGTTGCAGTTTTCCCCATCAGGCTTCTCTTGCTCCCGTGTGGAGGAGAGGCCGAGGGTGGGTGGTAGGGGGTGAAGGCACACACTGGGCTGGCACCAGTCAGACCTTTCCATAGCTGCACCGCTGGATGATGACACCAGGAAACAGAAGAGCCAGTCGAAGAGACCCTCAGTGAACCAAAACCAGAAAATTTGCTTTGTCCAAAACCATGGGTTGTTCCTTTTTTTCCAGCTGTGAAGCCAAGGGTGGTTGCCCACAATGATCACACACAAATGAAGAGCAGCGGGGTGGGCTTGGGGCCATGGCCACCACCAGCATGGGATGATGGCGATGGGCACAGATGGAATCAATGGGCAGAAACCAATGGCCAGTGGCTAAGTCAGCTTTACAGGGGCTACGGATTCCTGTGGCAGCGGCCCCTTCTCTTCCCCGGCTCTGCAGGAGCTGGGGGAACAGCAGGTCATAATTTTAGATGGGCTGAATTTGTGTGTTTCCAGTGAAATGGGTGGCAGCTTTGTCCCAGGACAGGGGTGTCGCAGCAGGAGGAGCAGGAGGTTTCCCTCCAGCTGCCTTTGGCATCCCCAGCTCAGGGTGGGGAGAGCACCCCAGCACCCTGGAGGTATTTAAAATCCAGGCAGACGGGACGTGGGTAAGTGGTGGTTTGGTCAGTGTTGGGTTGATGGACTCGATCTGAAAGGTCCCTTCCAACCAAGACAATCCTACAATTCTGTGATTCTCCCGGGCGATTCCCTCCTCCAGCAGGTCCCTGCTGGGCTCATCACGCCTCTTCCTGGCTCTTGGGGAGAGGGGAGGTGGCCATGACACCTCCCACCTCTGTGTCCCCCCGAAAGGCAGCCCCAGCTGCACTGAGTCACAGGTTTTGTAGAGGGACAGGACGGGAACATGCAATCAAGAATCCATGTCAGAACTCATGGGGTTGAGCAGATGCTATAATTGAGGTGATATAAACATCTGCAGGTCTCTTCTATCATTTTTGAGGGCTTGATTTTGGACAACCCTATAAACATTTTCTCCTTTCCGTAACTATTCCAGCTTTGCCATCTGTTAAATCCTCATCCAGAAGCCACACCATTTTTTTCCAGGCTGTTTTTGCGTGTGTGCTGTTCCCTTACTTTCAGAAGACGGTGGCGAAGTTGAAGAAAACATTTTATAAGATGAAAAAAACACCTAAATGTGGGTCACCATCTTATGTCTAGCATCAGCACATGTAATATCTCTTGGATCAGCGGTTGAGTTTACAAACTGCGAGTGTTTCAGAGCCTGAGCTGGGAGGGGACCAGAGCCTGGTGCAGCTGGAGGGAAAGGTGAGCTACAGCTACAGCAATTGCTTCCTGTTTTTTCTTTTCCTGCATAAATCAGATTAAAGGGAGTAGGATGAAGCTGGAGGAAGGAGGATTTGCAAATAGCACCACATTTCCCCGAAGGTGTGATCTTGGAGCGAGCAGAGAGTAAGCGCTGGCTCCTGGCAGCTCGCCCCGGGGGGGCAGTAAATAACCCGTCATACTGAAATAGATTAGAAACGATAGTTAGGGTGACATTTAAATGCTAGCAAAGTTACAAGGAGACATTAAATGATGCAGCTTCTGAAAGCATCATCTGTATTTATTGGTTTGTGGTGTTTATTTATAGCTAATCACATCTGTTTGGGGTTTTTGTTTGGTTTTTTTTTTTTTTTTCAATTTTTAGGGCACGGGAAAGCTTTTTGCCTAAAACAGAGTGCAAGAGGAAAACTGGACCTCCCCGGTACAAACTTTATGGAACTTTCGTTGATGGAAGCAGCAAGTTCCATGTTCTGTAAGTCCCTTTGTTACCTCAGGCAGGTCAGAAAGCAGTTTTGCTTGCAAAAATAGTAATTAAAAAAATCATCTTCTCTGAAGTTTTGATCCCTTTGGCCAAGCGCTGCCTCTGTAGCAGCGTGTGAGCAGGGCGCAGTATTGTAATAGTGACGGAAGCATCAGAAATTTGAAGTATTAGTTTCCCACTGCTAATATAAATTCCACTTAGAAAGAAGACTCTTCAGACAGTCATGTCTTTAAGGCCTTTTTTTTTTTTCTAGTGAAAGCAGTTGCCACCTTGCTTACTAAGTGCAGATAAACTGAGAATAAGCTGTTACTGAAGAAATAAATGATGTGGCACAGAGGTGGGAGGAAAGGCATTTGCTGGAGCCTCCGTCTGCTGCAGGTTCCTGGCTCCAAAAGCATCCACCAGGGCCGAGGCTGGAGCCAAACCCAAATCGATGGCCAAGTGACCCTTTCCTGGGCTCCCAGCATTTGCCTGGGAGGTACCCGGTGCTCCCAGAAAGGTGCTGGGTGCATGCTTGGCTATGAAATCACTGTCCCAGGCAACTGCCTGATTCTCCGCTCCTGAGTCCACTGCGATCACACCCAGAGTTCTGTGAAAGCGTTTAATATTATTTTTAGCTATCACTGCACCCTGGGCTGCATCCCCAGCAGCGTGGCCAGCAGGGCGAGGGGGGGATTCTGCCCCTCTGCTCCGCTCTGGGGAGACCCCCCCCAGTGCTGCCTCCAGCTCTGGGGCCACCAACAGCAGAAGGACATGGACCTGTTGTTGCGGGCCAGAGGGGGCCCCGGAGATGCTGGGAGGGCTGGAGCCCCTCTGCTGGGAGGACAGGCTGAGAGAGTTGGGGGGTTCAGCCTGGAGAAGAGAAGGCTCCGGGGAGACCTTAGAGCCCCTTCCAGTCCCTCAAGGGGCTCCAGGAAAGCTGGGGAGGGACTCTGGATCAGGGAGGGGAGCCATAGGAGGAGGGGGAAGGGTTTGACACTGAAAGAGGGGAGATGGAGCTGAGATGTGGGGAAGAAGTTCTTTGGTGTGAGGGTGGTGAGAGCCTGGCCCAGGTTGCCCAGAGAAGCTGTGGCTGCCCCATCCCTGGAGGGGTTCAAGGCCAGGTTGGAGGGGGCTTGGAACAACCTGGTGTGGTGGGAGGTGTCCCTGCCCAGGGCAGGGGGTGGCACTGGGGGGGCTTTAAGGTCCCTTCCAACTCAAACCATTCTGTGATTCTATGATTTTTGGTTCTTAAATCATGGCATACCTGAGCAAGTGTCTGCCCATGGCTGTGCCTTCCTCATGAAGCAGTGTCCACACATGGCTAGGTGACGGATGGCTGCTGCAGAGCCGCTCTCCTGCACTGGGGTTTCTCTGCTGGAAATCCACCATGGCTCCCACCAAAATGGCAAGCGGAGACCCTGTTTCTGCACCGCCGTCACCTGCCGAATGAATTACCACAATAAATCTGTGCCTCGCCTAACCTTGAAATGTCTCTGCTCGATTCTGTACTATAGAGAGGCTAAACTTTGTGTAACATCACGTATGGCAGTAAAGGCGACAACGCTTTTTCCCCGATATTCTTTCTGCTCCTCTCGCCACTCTCAGGCCTCCACCGGCAGGAGGAGGCTGGTGAGGAGGCCGGGACCGCAGGCAGGAAGCGGCGGCAGAGCAGGGATGCCCTTGACGTGGGGCTGGGGGTGGCTGACTGCACCCGTCTGCAGTGACGCTTCCTGTGGGTGCCACGGGAGAGGTGGCAGCAAAGCTTCTCCACTGGTCCCAGCGGGGACCGCCGCTGCCCTCCCTCGCCCCGAGGTGCCCACGAGCAGCAGATCATGAAAGTGTTTAAAGTTCCTCCTACACATCATTCATGTGAGCATATTTTTTCGTTTTCCCAGTCCATATCAAAACCATGGGGCTGGTGGAGTCCCTTTTCCACGGTTTACTGTAGAGGAGCCTATGGATTATTCAAATGAAAGGTGGGGAAAAAATTACTAATTACAATTGATTACCTTTTGTCATTTTAATACTGACACTTGATATAGGAGATGTTAATTCCCCACCCCATTTTCTGTATTTTTTCCAAATTCTGGCAAAAAGTTTAATCCCCAGAGCATATGCGTGAGGAAAAACTTTGTAGACGGGGAAGAGAAAGGCTAAATCAGGCAAAAACGTGCCCAAACTACTTTATAGAGGAATTGCAAATCGTGGCTTTGATGCACCCAAACTACTTTACAGAGGAATTACAAACCATGGCTTTAACTTGGGTGAGAAAAAAAGCCCAGGATTCACAAATGCTGGGGAGTTGCTTCTGAAGGCAAAGTAATTCTTCATGAGCTGGGATGTATGTGTCATGCTAAAATAAACAGGTAGTACAGGAAAATTTGAAAATTCAGAGTCATTTTTTTTTCTCTTGATAATATCTTTAAGAAAATTCCCCTTCAGGAAGTAGTACTAGAGTCAGTGAAGCTTCTTATTTAAAACTGCAAACGTAATGCATGTTAGTTGCATTTTCCTCTGCCTTCTCTCCCCCGCCCCCCCCAGGTTTGGTGTTAATTGCTTTTTCGGTGGGATTGGTGAAAGAGCGTAATTGCTAGGAAGTCCCATTCATACGCTTATCTGTGAGTGGTTTCCCGATGATTGGGGCCACCCTGACTCTAGTGACTTGCAGTTTCAGAAAATTCAGGTGGAAATAATCCTTAGCTCAAGTGATGATTAGCCTTTAAGGCGCCGACTGCCAAGTCCACGTAACCCTCTGGCCACGCAGAAGAACACCCAGATGAAGAATCAGACCAAGGCTCCTGTCGGATTTTGGCTTTTTTGGTGCAGATGTTGACTACACCCTTTAGTGGGTGGTGTTGGGGGTGGGATGATTTAAGGTGAGGGGCTCAGCAGAGCCAGGAGCCACAGCAGAGTCCCCACGGACAGGCAGGGTCACCCGTCACCGTCCCCTCGGGCCAAGGCCTCGGGGTGCATCCTGGGGCTGCCTCTGTCCATGGTGCTTAACTGTCCCCAGGCCCTGGTGACTGGTGCATTCCTGACCCTGTCCTCGCTCACTTCATCCCAGGAAATTTGGGAAAAAAAAGGGACTCCTGCATCCTGAAGTGTGGGGAAGGCAACGTGCAATGTTCTCACACTCATTCCCATATTTGCCAAAGGCAAAGGTCCCAATGTTACTGAAATTAACTTTTTTTTTCCACTGCGGTTTAAAGATTCTTCCTCTGAAATTGAGCTTTGGTCACACGCTGCCCTGCTAAGGAGGTTCAGCCGATCACCACTGTCTGAGAGGATTTAAAAAAGTTTTAAGTCCAGCTTCTGCTTGTGGACTTGTACCCAGAGTCCAAGATAGACAAGGTGCTCCCTTACCTGGTTACGAAGAGACCCAGAAATCGCACCCACTCTAGAGGTGGCAAGGCTTGGTGCTGAGGAACCCTCGTCTGACATCTCAGGACTTGTGAGCATCAAGTCCTTTAAGAAGTGACATCCCTGATGGCTTTCTGTTGTTGTTCTCAGTGGTAGGTTGCCCTTGGCCTGTGCTTTGCAGGGCCGTCGGGTGCTGCTGTATCAAGGAGAAGAGCTTCTGGAAGAACTCTGGGTGGTGCAAGCGAAGCTCAGCATCCACACAGATTAACTCTTTGGGGCAGTTTTGTATCTTTTTCACAGAACTTGATTGTACCTCATGGAGAATCAGAATATGACATAACTCTCGTGGTTGTCACCATCAAAAATCAGCAGAGGTAAATGACACTAAGTGAAAAGAACATGGTTAAAATATGCTTCTGTCTTCATCATCATCTTCAAGGTCCCTTCCAACCTAGACAATTCTATGATTCCATCCATTCACTCATTCATCTAGAGATGGGAATTTCCTTTATTCTGAAGAAAGCTGTTATACTTTGTGAAGATTCTGACTTTGAACAGCCGGAGTAACATTACCTTGTAGAGTAAGTAGTAAAAGTTCTCCCTGAAGCCAAAGAACATCACAACTTTATTTTCACTTTGAAAGCGTAAAATACATCTAAAAGTTAATTGTGTTGTATTCACCTAAATTCTTCCAAATCATGGAGGTTTTTAAAGCCAGGCACAGAAACACATAGGAAGACACAAAGTTTAAAAGTCTAATAGTTTCAGACTGTAGCTAAAATTGTTACAAACCTTCAGTAGTATATGATATGAAGGAACTAGATTTTCAGATGCCTTCATTTGAAGTTCAGCAGCCAAGCCAGTCTATAACATGTAATTACTAGATATTTTAATGAACATATGAGCCTAGGGAGCTGACACTGCATTTGATGATCTCAGAGCACTGGTCGATGTTCTTCTTTATCCTGTAGAATGTTTCCACATATTCTGAACGACCCAGAAGTTCAACAAAATCTTCATCGTGAGTTATCACCAGAAGCTGGAAGTTACGTTGTTGTGAGCGGCTCTTTATAATCCTACAAAGAGATGTAATTTAGTGTAAGTTTATCTAAATCCCATTCTAGTTTTAGAGAACTTGCAACTACATAGTGCAAAAATATTTAACTATTGGTAAAGAATGACATGAACCATCAAGCAATCTAATGCTGATTAGCAACTCATTACACCCACATAAAAAAAATCCCAAATTATTTAAGTATTTTTCCTCTTCCAGACAAAGGACGGGGAATCTGAAGCTACTGCTTTGTATGTATATTCACAGATGCTGACAAAAAAATACCAGCTTAAAATATAACTCACTCCTGCCGATTACTGTTAATGTTTGAAAAATATCCATCTTTAAGCTTGAGAAGAAGAGAATCACTTACTCCACCAGGGCATGTGCAAGAGACTCTATGTTTTCTCGATCAAGATTGGTTGTGGGCTCATCCAGTGCCAATATGCCACAGTTGAGACAGAATGTTTCTGCCAGAGCAAGACGAATAATGAGAGAAGCAAGCACCTACGGAAAAAGAAAACAAAACACCACCAAAATCTCACTTTTTGAAGTGTTTATAGAGGAACTCCATGTAACATGCTGTTTTAATGCCATTACAAACCATGACTAAAGTTTACATAGTAATGTGCTGATAGTTCACAAAATGACAATCATTAGTTACTGAAAAACTACATTATATCTTCAAGCTTGAAATGAGAGATCCATTCTACAAAGTACTGTTGGAAAAATATCAGAGAAGTCAAATACTCAAAATACAGGAGATACTGGAAGTGAGGATTTCGATCTGAGGTAAAGACACTACGACATTGTCCCTGCACCACACCCACGCTCTGTTCAAGGCCCGTCAGGGATGGTGGAAATCACGCCTATCACCGAGTCTGAGTTAACTGAACTCCCGACTACTTACTAAAACCGAAGACAGAAGAATTTACCACCTCACGTTAGTTTTGTGTTAACATGCCTAATATTATGAGACCTCCTGAACTAGTGAAAATTACAGAACACTCGATGGAAACTGCTGCCAAAAATATTTTCCAATTATCACAACTGCTGGCATCACAGTTCACGATCAAAGAATTCTCAGAATATAAGCTAAGAAACTGTGAACAAGTTTCACTCTCATTTACATAGGACTCTAATGTAACACCCTAGACTGCTTTACAGAGGAGACATTTTTTGCCTGTGCTGCTGTTTTATAAGAAGATTTGGATTTCCCCCCAAATCAGGATGGAATTTTCAGAACCCAGTACACATCTACACTCAGGTAGGAATTAATTTGACAGCATTTTTTATACTCAAGCAACAACACAATTCATCTTCTCATGAAATATAATTTCATGATTCTATAGGCGCTTCAAAATATTGTGTCTCATTTTGTTCCATTCCTTGATTTCATTTTCTATGACTGTCTGTACCATCTGGTCATCGAAAAGGCCTGGGTGCCAATGAAACTCTGCTGGAGTAAGGACCACAGTGGGAATTGCCACTCTGGGGGGTAAGGAAATAGGCGGTTTGTTACTTCAGATAAAGGCAACTCTTCCTCATCGTCAGAGAGATCTAAATCTGTTGCCATCAAAACCCTTTCCGCTACTGCAGAGAAAAGGAACCCAGAAAGCTCCAGCTCCCTCTGCAGAAGAGGAAGGAGAAAGTGTCTCCCTCTTACAACTGCAGTGTCCTCTGGCCAGGCTGCCACTGGTACCTTGCAGAGAGCCTTAAATGCAATTTAAATATCAGGGAGAGCTCTCCAGGTCTTCTATTTACAGCGCAGCAGGCACAAAGGATGGGCAGAAAGCGTTCCAGCCGGGAAGAAGTAAGAGCAGCCACAGCTGCGTTTTGGTCCCTTTCTGCTATCTCTGCATTTAGGAGGATCGCTTCTCGTTTAGGAGGATCGCTTCTTCTGGTGGAAATGATTCATCTAAGGAAGAGGCAGAGTTTCCTGCTGTAATACTGCAGGTAGCTTTGGTTGCCAAATCTGCACAACCAATATGCCAAGTGTCAAATGGCTACAAGTATAATGGGTTTTTTCTATACATCAGCTCTTTAAAAAAAAATAAAATTAAGAAATCAGTACAGATGGCGATTCTGGAGTCAGACGAAGACAACTGGTTCTTTTCTCTTGCTGAGGAATAGTTTAGATGCTCTGTCATAATGTAACAGACAGGCGAAAACAACAACATGTGAGAGAAGCTGTGATGAACCGCTGATCACTGTTACCACCAAGGCCGGTGTGGCATCAGCCCACTTGGCCAGTGTGTTTTATTCATGCACCGAGACCTCTGAGAGGCTGGACTGCAGAGCTGACCCTGACATAGACAGGACAAAACACAACGCCTGAACGTATGGCATGGTATGGTGTTTGGTGACAGGAACTGAAAGGTTACATTCGGCACTAGGGGAGAGAAGCGTAACTTGGAGAAAAAGAGGCCTTATCACGCTTACAGGTTGTGAAAAGAAGACCAAGGGCTGGCCCCCAAGAAGAAAAAATATGGGAGCAAGTCAATAGACCTAAAGCTATGGGAACCTTAGTGGTTCTCCCAGCAGGAGACTGGGAGAATTGGAACTTGAGGAGAGAAGGAAGTTGAACCATTCCCTCCTGCAGGGACTCAGACCAGTCCCCAGGTGAAGCAATGGATTTGGCAGCCCAGAATAGGATTCAGATGTTCAGAATCATGCGTGCTGTCAGCAAAATCCATACAGCAAAGGAAAGAATTCTAAATTAGAGTTGGAGCCACCTGACCTGTTCTTCAGAACATGTTATTACTCTCTTGCATTCACCTGAATCAGTTTTCAGAATCCTCTTTACTGCATACTAAAAATAAAATGCTATTACCTTTTGCCCAGCACTACACCTTCCTCGCATATCCAGTGCTGTATCTCCCTTTATCATTACCACTCTGTAATTGTAACTTCTTCTTTTATCAGAGGCTGAGACATTCTCATCTGCGTCAGAACGAATTTCTATATATTCAATATCTGAAAAGGGGAAGGAGACAGTTTTTACAGTATCAAAAATCTTGAAAAGTATCATAGGATTAAACAGAGTTGAGAGGTATAATATGCAGTAACCACAAAAATTCTATTCAGAACTCCCACTAGTAGATACATCTTTGAAATTAATTTTTCCAAAGTTGAAGGAATGAATTTGTGCAGTTCCCCTGTCTCAAGGAAACCTTAACTTTGGAAAACATCAAAAAGCGAAAATTTATCCTGTAAATAACTACATAATCTGCAATAGAAGGGACACTATAGTGGTGACCAACAGACGTAGCCTTTAGACTGGAACCAACTATTTTCAGATCCTGGTTTTTCAATGTTTCGAACAAACACTTCTCAGTGTGGTGTGCTCAGTGTCAAATGAATAGGTGTGGGCAAAAATAAAAAAAAAAATAAAATACATACCTTGTCCTCTGTAGGTGCTTCGCCAAAGGTCGCGAATTATTTTGTTGATTTCTTCCATCTTCATGCTATGAAACGTCATTATTGCTCTAAAGAAGAACAAAAAATGTAAATTGTTATAGGCGCAACCATGGACCGCTATGGACTACAGGAACTTTAAGGCAGGAAGCAGCTCTCTTTCCATTCCCTAAATACTTTTACTAAAAACATAATAAATACCAGTTCTTTTTGAATGCAGAAATATCTAAAGACTAACCACGCTCTATTGCATAAATACTTCTACTCTCACAAACAGCTCAGTCAAGAGGTAGGAGAGTAATGAAGACAAAAAGCTTTGCAGTCAGTCAGAGAGCAAGTTGACCTGACTTTTTAAGAGATCTATAATTTCTGCAGGAGGTGTATTTTCAGACTGACACCAAAAAGACGAATCTGATGTTAAGTTTTCCAAAACAAGAGCAGTGTTATGGGCACAGTCCCCCAGCCATGCAAATAATCGGGTTTCAGTAGGAAAGAAGAGTCTGTGAAGTTTCCTCACAGCAGAGAATTCTGTATCAAGAATATATTTGCCCAAACAGACGTTATGACTAGAGCTACTTTCCTCTTCAGCAGCAAAAGTAGCATAAGATGTCATTAATAGTTTTCAATTTAATTTCCCTGGTTAATATATCAACATGACTTTAGTTCACTAATAGATGATTCCTTGTGAAAGCACTCAAGAAAGGACAGGATGCTACATTTCTAACATGGCTTTTTAAAGAGAAAGTGCTCTGTAATGAGAAAAAAAATGCTTGCTCAATTTATGCCAATGTCTTTTTTCAAAAAAACACGGTGGAAATAAAATATACTTCTGTAATGGACTTTTACATATGCTTTTCCTACCTCCTCCCTTACAGGAATTATTTCCACCAGTTCTGGGGAAGACTGAAGTAACAACTCTAATAGGAATTGTTAAGTCTGAAGAAAGAAGAAAGTGTGTTCAACTATTTACTTACTTAGACCCAAGAATGCATTCCTCATCAATATTTATCATAAACTTCTGAATATTCAGGTCAATAAAGATCAACTGATAGCGCAGAATGTTGGTTTTCCCAGCTACAGATAGTTTTCAATCTCTGGCCATTAACATTTCGTCTCACCGATTTTTCAGATGATTACCAATAAGTGATGCTTATCTATTTTTCTTGAAATTACAAGACAGATTTCCTGTTTTGCCTTAAATAGAAACAATAGATAATTTGATACCATACAACAAGATTCTGAATTCTAAAAGGGAAATTCTTGGAGTGCATTTCCATTTAAGCTGAAAAGGAAGAATATACATGCTCTGAACAATTTAAATCTTCACAAAGTAAATTTTAGATTACTTTACATTCTAATATGAAATGTATTTATTTTATCATTAAAACTGCTTAAAACAGGGTTCTTCTAGACCCATGTGTTTAAGAACTGTTCAAACCTGTCTTCTCAACTTAGAAAATTCTCATCTATTTTGTTTCTCAACTATTATGCTGTACCTTCAACCACGTTTCTGCTCTCCTGTGCTCCTTTTCCCAGCACTACCTAGACCCTTTTTTAATTCAGGAGCCAAAATTCCATACTATATTCCAGACATGGGTGTATTGGGAATTCACACAGCCACCAGAATCTCTTTCTTTCTCCGTTTTGTTCCTAATATTCAATTTATCCTTCTGTCACCGAGCACCAGTTTTGTATTTCCTGAAACACATCCACTGACTCCAAGATCCTTCCCCATTATCCATCAAGTTGCAATAGCTCATTGCAATTCCAGCACTGTAACTGAACATACAGGGCTTTTTAGGGAGCCATATGTTTTACTTTGTATTTGTTTACAAATTTTGAGATGCTAGTTTTGGCCAGTCAGTCCAAGACTAGAATACAAGCTTCCAGAGGAAGCAGAAACCATCACAAAGTTTACTACACTTTCCATCAAATGCAAGACACGCTTCTTTTGATCTTGCCTTCTCTAAGCACAAACCCACCCACACTGGAAAAGGGGAAAAAAACACCTCTATATTGTAATATTCTTTAATGAAAACACAGTTGTTTACCTGAGAAGATGATCATGGAGAACAAGAAATCTACCTGGCATGTTAAGGTACAACCAGAAGATGCTAAAACATGCTGCTATAAAAATAAATGTAGTGTGAGAGACTACACAAGACAGATCTGGGTTAATAATGAAGGATTTAAACCCAACCAAAAAAACCGCACTCACAATTACATGAAAAAAGGAAAATCATCAGCAACTTTGAAAGACACACTTATAAAAGCTTCCTAAAAATGCCTTCAAATGGAAAAAAAAGAGGACTAGGTTCAGAGGAACAGCTCCACTGGTTCTTCCACTTGTTTTCACATGAAACACGAAGCTGAATGTGTTTGTTGTCTGGACATTCTCTAACCACCACAGGCAACACAGCAAAAGATCATTTCCCACCAAAGAATTCATCACAGAAGGCTGAAGTTTGTGGTGTGTTGGGTTCACTCAATGTTAGCTCTCGACTGGAATTGCTGCATTGCAAATAGGAGTCCTAACGTGTACAACCGTAACTCAAAAAGGATCCCACAAAGAACTGGGAATAAAATCATAAAGATCACTGGACTTACCTATGACTATATTAAAGTCCAGTTATTACCATCTGTTCTGTAAAGTCCAGTTATTACCATTACCGTATGCACATTATATACATTAACCTATGAATTTCCTACATCCTACCAACTCTGTGCAGTTTGTGGCATATTTTCATTGATCTATTTAAAAAGGTGTACCTTGTTATGTTATCTTAACATTTAAATGCCTCATTTTATAAGGAGAAATAATTATGTATCTCAAAGAATTATATCAATTTACTATTTCTAAGTTACCCTCAGAAGTCTGAAGTTGAAAGCTGCTTTGGCATCAAGGTTATCAACAGTAATAAAGTCTAAAACACTTAAGAATTGCCCTCATATGACGATACTTACTTATCAAGAGCCTTGTAATAAAGATCCAGATCTTTGTTCGCCAGCTCTGTTGTTCTCATGATAATCATCATCTCCCTGTATTTTTCCTCCGCATCTTTGAACTGTGGCTCTCGAAGTTCCTTTTTAAACCGAACAATCTCTTCCTCAAATCCACGCTGTCGGCCAAGTGCAACATGATGGTTTCTTTTCAGAGATTCTATTTTCTCCTCTAAATGCTTCCGCTCACTGAAACCATAATTGGTATACAAGTCTTTTGTATTAAGTGTTTCACAATTTTTTAATCAGGGTTCCAATTCTGAGTCTATGTTAGACAGCAGCTCATTGTGTTGCATCTATGAAGTCTGTAAAACTTAAAATTATCGTACTAATGTCACTGAAACTAGGACACTGAAATAAAAATATTTTTAAGTTTGTTAAGAACATATTCAAATCGCTATCCTGAGTGGGAGAAGCAAGTTATCAAGTTTGAGTGCCAAAGTGCTATGGGTAGAAACATATAAAACAATTAATTTCATAGGTGAAATTAAATTAGGATACTGAGCAAAAGAAGAAGAATTAATTGGGTAACCTCTAGAAAGCTAAATAAATGATTCACACATAAGAACCAGCATAGGGCTAATCCCTTTTCAAAAGTGTTTATTATCTAAGCAATTAATATTAGACTACTGAAATAAATACAAAATTTGCTGCTGAGTGAGCAGACTGAAGGTGAAAACTAAATATTCTTATCCAGAGACATGAATTTTTCTTAAATGTGGATTTAACTGTGGAAGTCGTTAAAAGAATGGATGAGATTGGAAAAGGTATATGCACATGTCCATGTCCTGGTTTCAGCTGGGATGGAGTGAATTTTCTTCCCAGTAGCTGCTGTGTTTCAGATACGTATTTCTAGCTGGAAGCACTCTATCATTTCACTGACTCATTGATGCTACGCAAACTTGAGTTTGAAGGAGGAAGAGTTCTACCTGAATGAGGAGAAAGGTGGGCCAGGAAACACACTGAATGTTACATTCAGGTGTTCAGTGAATTCTTGTGCAAAACACACCATTCTGTTTTGAAGACACTTACTTTTTCAACTGCGGGACTTTCATTTCTCCCATCTCATTCAAAAGTTTTTTTATCTCATCTTCAACTCCTTTTAGGTCTTCATTCCGTTGCCTCAAAGTAAGATTATCCTCTAGCCACCTCTCCTGTATCTATCGCCACAGAAAACAAGTGAATACAGTTTATTATTATTATATTATTATGTTTATTATATTATATTTATTATCGTTATATTATTATTCCAGTATATTGATTCTCAATTAAAACATGAGTGCTGCATAACTGTAAAACATGCTGCAAGCATAAAATAATTAACAACGGAAATTATAAGTGAGAACTTAACTTGTGCTAGAAATAGGGTATAGTGGAAATCAGCAGTATTATTTCATACTTCAATCTGAAATACTACTTACAGTATTTCTTGTCACAGGCAAACACAAGAGTGATCCTGTGTGCAAATATTAATCAATGTTTCAAACTGGGCAAATAATTTAGGATGAGATTTAACCAAGTCCCTCATCTCAGCTCTGTAAGTTAGACAGTAAGTGGGGGGGTAGAACAGCTAAAGACATCTTTCCTACAATGTAAACAGTATTTGAAATATATATAGAAGAATTTTAAGTACAGGACAAAATCTGGTGTAACTACCAACTTTTGATACCTGCACCTGCAACTAATTGCAGAAACCTGCAACTAATTGCAGAAACCTGCAACTTTTGATACTGGCTACATCCCAACAGACTTAACCTTCTTGGAAATATCACAAAAAGATAGTTAAAGTTTTTTAAAATGCATCTACTTTTGCAAATGTGAGAGTTTTTTCAGCCTAATACATGCACAGCAGCTATTCCGACTAACAGCTGATTAAGTAAATCAGGAGACAAACTTTGCACCACTACAGACCCACGCAGACTTAAACCAAAACCGGAAATTATTTCAACTATGCAAAATATACTTTACTGTAAAACAATACATCTACCTTTTGAGTGTCAATATCTTGTCGAATCATTTCCATCTCTTTACTTATCTTGTCTTTCTGTTTCTCACAGGCAGCCAGCTGAGAATTTACTTCATCAAGTTCAGACTCCTTTTGCTAAAGAAATAAAATGGTGTATGATTTAAACACAAGAGCACCTTTAACATCAACTTTTTACTGACTGGTTTTTAGGTTACCTTTTTATAGTCGGCTTTTCCTTGCTGAATATAGTTTTCGATTTCTTTCACGTACTTGTTTATATCCTTAACTTTCTCTTCTATGCTATTTATCTGCAGGGAAAATATTTCAAATGAAATGCAGTGTTATGTCCAAGAACTGACACGCTCTGTGTCGAAGAGGAGATGCTGGATAACACTATTGTCAAAGTACAATTACTTATCGTAAAGCCTTGAGCTTTTGAAATCCAGACACTCCTTACTGCCATGAAAATGTTTTCCAAAACAAGTGGGAAATGACTCATTTGTGCTTACACAAAGGGTCGCTTCACCTGAGAAAACCAGGTTTGTCTCTTGGCAAGGACAGGTTACAGTCATCCTTGCTATTCCTCCTAGACCTGTTGGGAGCCACTTTTGGTACCACTGGTCACTAAATATTGCCAAATGTCCCTAGAAGCCTTCTGAAAAGGCTGCCAAAGGTAAATTACAATTGAGTTCATCTCCTGACTCGGTTATGTTCCTTTTCTTCCCTAAAAGTTACATCAGTTTTGAGCATTTACTAAAGTCACTGTTGTTTCCTCAAGGCAAACTCATCACTGTGGCTTCCATCCATAGCCCAAAACCAGTATATAATTCTATCTCCCAGCTACGCCAAAAGCAAACAGACCTTCTCTTGCATTTCTTTATTACTTGCAGTCCTCTTATTCACTAGATCCTCCTTCTCCTGCTGCAGTTTGTCTAAAGTTGTATCCAAAGGAAACACCTGTTCTTTTGCTTCCTGAAAAGAAGTTGGAGAAAGTCCTTTTTATTCTCTCACTCCATTAAAGATCAACAATTTTGCAAGCAGTAAAAAAAGTCATGTGTTTACTTCCTTTTTGGGGGGGGGTGTTAAAAACAAACAAAAAAAAAGATGTGAAAACATGTATTAATAAAGTTCTGGAAATTCCCAAAGATATGCAATAGCAGAACAAACATTTAAAAATACATCTTATTTGCTAGGATTACAGACAACGGTAAAGACAACAAGACTGGGGTTTTTCCAGGACAACAAAGCTAAGAGCTAACAATTAACAGTATTTCCTACCTTGATCTCTCTGCATAAGGACTGAACCTCGGTGGTTAATTCCACCGTTTGTTCCTCCAGTTGGCGCCGACGCTGCATGCCGCTGGCGAGCTGAAGTTTCTCCCCTTTAAGCTCATTAACCGTACTCTTCAGCTGCTGAATCTGATTTTGCTGGTCTTGCTTGAGTTTTTGATTTAACTCAATTTTACCAGTAACTGTGGATGAAAACAAACACAGGGTGAAAGAGTCAACCCATTACTAAAAACGTGCATTGTCTTCCTTATGAAAATTTAACTCTAAATCAAGCTAGTATGACCCCAAAACATCAAAACAACAGACTATTAGAATGTAGTTACTTCAGAATGTAAAATAAGGAGAGTTTATATTCTAATGGCAGCAAGTTTAGAACATTATTTTCAATATAAAAATGAGATACGAGTTTTGTATGACCTACCTGTATCCCACAAGTGTTTCTTCTCTTGTTTTTCATGGCTTACTTGTAGAACAGTTCTACTTAAATCCACCCCTAGCAGCTTAGCCTCCTGCTGAGCAATTTTTCGTTCAACATCCCTAATGTCAGTCTGAAAGTATGAGGAAAAGTACTTTTATTGTTGCATTAGGGTTTAACAACTTATGTTTTATCTTTGGCACGCAAAAAGAAGCCTGGAGCTTGAGGGACACATGACTCAAGACCTTCAAATTCACCTCCTCTGCTGGAGCAATGTCACATCGTTAGCAGCAAGGTTAGGTCAGCCCACAGACTGCTGCTGGAAACTGGAATTCCCAATTTTGAGAGGAAATCAGTTTTTGCTTGAAAAGTCTTAAAACCTCAACGTTTGATCACATTATTGAATAACTACATATTTAAATGCTAGCAAGCAAGTATCATTTTATATATTAAAAAGAAATTACCAGAGCATACCTGGTGCCTTTCCATTAGTGTTACGTCCTGTAAACACGCCTTGGCACCTTCCTCCTCAGACAGAGCTGTCTGCAGGAGTGACTCCTGTTCCTCTATCTCAGCCTTCAGGCTTGTTAAATCCCTGTTCGCGTTCTGTATCCTGTTCCTCAAGTCTGGTATGTCTTTATCTTGGAGATCAACTACAGTTCGCCTGAAATAAAATACAAATCCATAAAATTTCCTTTGTCAAAACCAGCAGCGTGAATCCAAGGCATTCAAGACGACAAAATCTGTGATATGATCTAGTAAGACTATATTTAGGCAAAATAGTATCCCCTTCAGCTTGGCCACATTTAATTAAGCTTATGTTATCTACCCAGCTAAGGTAATATATCCCTTATTTTAGACAGGTGAGATGAAACGAACAAGCACACAAAATCTTTTTTGGTTTTTAACTTAATTACAGCAAGTGCTCATGAGAGGGTCTAAATCCATTGTACAAGAGTGCCCTCTTGTGAAGGAAAGGTCTTCCCTCTACCACGTACTCTCCAAATTCTCAGAACAACGGTCTGCAAATTTCTTGAGACAGAGTTTCTTCACCTACTGGCAGAAAACCTGCATACTCTTACTTTAAATGCTGTTCACACACTAAGAAAAATAAAACAGAACTCCCAGAAAACCTCTTTAGGGCCAGTGTTATTTGTTTATGTTTTGAAAGGAGACAAGGGGAAGAGAAAAGGGAGGCAACAACACAACAGCCTGTCTAGTGTTTTCATAGCTTTAAAAAATACAGACAAATTCAGCCTGGAAATCGGAAAATACACTGCAGGCACCCTTTCTGAATTTGTTAACATTACCTACACTTTGTATTTTCTTTTAAGTTAAAAAAAAAACCCAAAACAAACCATAAAAAGGCTTTTTAAATAAATAAAGGAATAAATTCAGTCCAATCTAATACAGTTTATCAGTATCAGAGACAGAGATGCATTCCCAAATGATGGAATTGCACACAACTGAACCTCAAGGAAACATAAATGGCATTGGGAATCCACTATAAAATCCAGAGATGCCTTTCTAGAACATCATAATTCATACAAAACTGCCAGCAACAAAAACTGCTGTTAAAGGAGATGCAAATCAAGGTATTACTAAAGGGTGTTTAATATAAATTCACTTCCCACTCTGTCTACACAACTTCCATTTCAGCATTTTTAAGAAGCATATTTAAGGTGACGATGTATGAAAACATTTCAGTAACAACAAAACCAGCCTATTTTAAATTATAGTGACAAAAACCAAGGAGGGGAACTGTGCCTGCATAGTGTAAATATTCAGTAGAAAACTAAGTATATAACCACCTCT